>VDFB02030276.1:0-28196 GCA_007258455.2 Sequoia sempervirens
GATTAAGAACGTGCCTGCCATACTAGTCCAAGAAGTTGAATAGTGTGAACGCGTTTCAAAACAGGAATCTTCTAGAAGATGGCGGCCATTAATTGCTCATTTATTGCCCCACTCTTCTTTGTGGGGGTTTTTAGGGTGAATATTGTTTAGGGCTGAGGTGGCACAATCTGGGCCATCCAGCCGATTGTAATATGAGCCGTCTGTTGGACTTGGCCAACTATAAAAGGGGGAGTCCCCCTCATTTGTACCTCATTAGAGTAGAGTTAGAATAGCAGAGAGAGAATAGAGAGAAATTGAAAGAATAGAAAGTAGAATAGTTTGATAGTATAGTTTAAATTGAAAAGGAAGGAAAGTCTTCCCTTTGAATACTTTGTAAGAAGTTGTCGTGAATGCTTTCATAATAAAATAATTTTTCATTGATGGTGATCTCTTCTTTGTTATGAGTAGTTGTCAAGGCTTCTTCGTTCTTCCAATTCACGTAGCATCTTGAAGTAGCGTAAAATAGAGTAGTTTTCATTTTCATGCAAGTAGATGTTAGCGGTGGATTTGTGGTGTTAATCAAGGCAACTTCATTTTTATCCATACCACTAGCGGCTTGCTGATGGCAAGTTTGCCTTGTGTGGTCAACTGGAAAACATTTCAAACTTAACTTCAATTGTGATTCATGTGTTTGTATGCATCGTTATGATGGTACTTACATGTTGAGTTATAATTTGAAAACCTCTTGTCACTCCCTTGAAGATTGCACCGACTTTGTGTAAGTTGTCCAACGTGAGGTGGAGCAGAGTCTGGTCGAAGTCTGTCGAGATTGATCCCACGTCCTGTCCTTAGATAGAACATAAAATTCTTAGGCCCTACACTCATTTTATATTCAATTCATTTCTGGTTAGCGTTAGGAAATTTGCACTTACCTGCCAAATCATTCAAATTGCATGAAAGCCCTTAATCTATTGTCTGCTGTTAGTTGTCGAACAATTATGTAAGTCCCCTTGAAATACCAGCAAAATCACATCGAGCCAACTGAGACTATTTGCACTAAAGGAACCTTGGAGTTAAATGCATGATCTATCTCGCAATCTTAGCATGCAGGAAACTTTGTTCAAGAGAGGATAGAGTATCCGTTAGGAAACTTTATTCTGTGTTGGTGCGGTCACGAAAATCACATCAACAGGTAGCGGTTCTTAATTTTCTTGTTGAGGGCCCTATAATCGATGCACATCCTAAGCATTCCATCCTTCTTTTTGACCAGCACCACCGATGAAGCAAAAGGGCTTGAACTCGGCCAAATAAACCCCATTTCCAATAACTCCTTAATTTCCTTCTCGATCTCTTCTTTGTATATTCGTGGGTGACGATAAGGAGTAGTGATCACTGGTTTAGCTCCTTCTTCAAGTTCTATCATGTGCTGAAATCCTTTGTCTGGTGGCAATCCTGATGGAATCTCATGAAACACTTTGCACTTCTTGTTCAAGATGGCTTGAATGTCCACAGGAAAAGTTTTCTTCCTTTGGTGGGTTGGTATCTGTGATCAAGCATTCTGCTGCCCATGCCACTTGATCCCTACGAAATGATCGTTCCATTCTCTTAGTTGAGACTACCATGGGACCATTCCTGGAGAGGCCTTTGAGGACAACCTCTTTGCCATTATGTTTGAACTTCAGCTCCATAGTTTGATAATTGGTTGTGTATTCTCCCAATGAATGAAGCCACTGCACTCCCAAGACCATATTTGTGTCACCAATATCAACCACATAGAAATCTTCTTTCATCTTGTGTCCACCCAATATCATCTCCAGTTGTTGGATCTGTATAGTACAAGAGAGGATGTTCCCTCCAGCTGCCACTACATCAAATCCTTCGAAGTCCTTTGCTTCCAAACACAACTTGGCCACTGTTCTCTTGTCGATGAAGTTATGAGTGGCTCCACTATCAATCAATACTGTCACCTTTTGTCCTCGAAGAACTCTTACTCTGGGAGAGTGGTATCATGGTGCCCCTAAAAGTGTTGCAAGAGTACTTCCTGTGGGGCCCCCTTCTATACTGAGCTCCTGAAGTTCCCCATTAGTCTCTTCTTCATTGACCTCTTCTTCAGTTTCTACTTCATCATCTGAAACTACTTCGATGTAGTAGACTTGTCCCCTTCCTTGGCACCTGTGTTGGTTGTTCCATTTTCCTTGACATGCCATGTGGCCCTATGGGGGGGGCTTTTGGTGGTGGATTGGCCTTAATAAAGGGTTTCTTGGGTTGGACTATTGGTGGATTTTTGCTATTAGTCTTCCCTTTCTTGGTGGAATCTTCGAGACTCGAGGCTTTTTGAATAGCCTCCTCTAATGTTGCTGGCTCCAAAGCTCTTACTAGTCCACGATATGACTCTGATAGGCCTTCAATAAAGAAGAACATGATCCTCTTGTCTGAAACATTGGATACCATCATTGCAAGTCTTTGAAATTCTGAGACATAATCTTCCATGGTGCTTGTTTGCTTGAGTCTTGTCGGCTCCTGGAAGTATGCTTCAGGATCCTTCCTGTCGAATCTCTCTATCAATTTATGTGTGAAGTTAGCATAAGTGGAAACCAACCCAAATCCTTGAGTCACAATGCCATGATGCCACCACTCATGGGCTAAACCTTCTAGGTGCAGGATGGCGAACTTAATGGCTTCTTCTTTAGTCATGGGGTTGAGCGAAAAATAGGTGTCCATCTTTTGTATCCATGATTGAGTAGTCATGTTTCCTAACCCATCAAAGGTTGGAAGTGTCAACTTACTCACCCTATGCTGCAGATCCTTGTTGGGGTGGTAAGTAACTTGGCTTCCCTTAGACCCATGCTTGATGTTGTGAAACTGGATGAATGGAAGTTGCTGCCTTATTTAAGGATCAATCTGCATATATGCTTCCATGCTGGCGTTGATGTCACCTTCCACCAAATTATGTTCATCACTTCCATGATTCGATCCATGCTTGGGTAGGAATGTGGGTGGCGTAGGTCGCCAACCTCTATTACTTCAGTTTTTAGATTCGGAATTATTGGAATGGCTGCCTTCTGGCCCATTGTTTGAGGCTGATCTACTGTTGTTATTTCTGTCATTTA
Organism: Sequoia sempervirens; assembly: GCA_007258455.2. Lineage (NCBI taxonomy): Eukaryota > Viridiplantae > Streptophyta > Pinopsida > Cupressales > Cupressaceae > Sequoia > Sequoia sempervirens. Next base: position 3,090 of record VDFB02030276.1, read on the forward strand.
GGGATTGCATCACCGTTAAAATCATCTGATTCGTTTGTTTTTGCTGCTTTTCCATTTGCTCCTGCATACTGGCCATCCTTTTTAGGAAAGCTTCGAACTGGTCATCCTTATCTCCCATCTTCTTACTCTTGCCTCCTATTCCCGACGATTCAACGACAACTTTCTTTCTCTCTCTGTCAATGGCACGTAGATCTCTCTGGCTTAGTTGCATAACATTCCCACAGGCTGGCAGATCGGTGGCTCTGATACCACTGTAAGAGCCTAGGGAAGAATAACACAGAAATCTAATAACACACTAACTCTATCTTTGGAACTCAACTCAGATATTCGCACAATTTTAAATGAACCACAGATATCAATAAATCAACACCAATATAATGAACGACATCTATCAATTCCAGAGTGTATGAATCAAATGAAGAGATGAAAGTACAATTTCACAGATTTCATTACACATATGATCGAGTGTTCATTTACAAAAGATTGAGAAAGTCGATGTCGTTCTTGAAAGTATTGGTTGTAGGCATAGTTTCCAGGAGACGCGTCTCGGAGACGGAGACGCGTCTCCGACACCGCACCAACACCCGAAGACTCCATTTCGAGTTTGGAGACTTTCAAAACGTTTCCTGCCGTCTCCCACGTCTCCAAACCCTAAAAATTGCGTCTCTCGCAAGGTCTCCCGTCAGAAATCGCACGTCTAAGGCACAAAAATTTAATAATTTTTGAAAATACTTATACAAAAGAAAGGTCGACGGCACTGGCAACGTTACTGGTGACGACACTTTAGCAGGTGACTGAGGAAGAGGGCGACGACAGATAAAATCATATAACTTTGAAGCATTGACATTTGACAATCGTCCATCTGAACTTGAAGAGTGCGTATCAACTCACTGACTCAGGTATGTTTTCTTTAATGGTCTAAGAATCGAATGGCAAGGTTTTGCGTTTTTTTTTATTATTTAATATTACTATTAGTGATTACTAATTAGTATTATGGTTCCGGGTTTACTGATTGGTGATTACGTATCTCCACAAGTGCATTGCCCCTGTTAAAATCATGGAGTACTGAGAGTATTCCATGATTTTAACAAGGGCATTGCCATTGTGGAGATTACTGGCGATGTCGATCACCAATAATGATGTAAAGTTGTAAACAAATGTCAAATATCATTAGCACTATTCTTGTCAATGGATTGCACCCATCTTCTCATATTCACAAGGAATTGTCTTACTCTTTAATACTTTATCAAAGAAATCCTCATAATTCTCAGATTCTGTATTTGTTTACTCTGTTGGTACTGGACTTCACTTGAACTCAAAATGAGGCTCTCAATGTGATTATTCACCAGTAATCTCCACAAGGGCATTGCCCCTGTTTAAAATCGTGGCATACAACCACAATTTTAAACAGGGGCAATGCCCTTGTGGAGATTACTAGTGATGCTAAATAAATTTAATATTTATTATTTATAAAACAATCTGAAAAGTTGAAAACTCAAAACTCAGAGTCAAAACTGTTGTTCAAATTTCAATGTTCAGTCATTGTCCAATGTCCATTGATGGTTGGTAATAGTTGCAAACCCCAAATTCTTATTTCAATCTGACCTAGTTGCTTCCTTGCATTTGGAGTATCATCAATCATGAGTCTAAGTTTCATGTCACAGTCAGATCCAAGTGAGTGAATTATGATTATTGATTAATAAAGACTTTGCATTTGCCAATTTTTATAGCCTTTAGGTCCTTTAGGAGTATGCTAAGTTAATTGTTGCTGTTCAATGTGTTCAACTGTTCATAGACAGGCTGATCTGTACCATTTTATTTTTTAATTTTTTAATTTTTATGGCCTTCCTGATTGGCTGATTCATTTTGTTTTTTTTTTTGGGTAGAATTTGAATCATTGAATCAAGAATCTCAAGTGGGGGAAACAAACAAGGCTTGTATCCGTTGTGGAAGTATGTTGATCGTGTTAAGGGGCCGAAAGGTTTAGGTGGAACATCCACGAGCTCATGCAAATTATGCCCAATGTCATGGCAAGGTACTTACAGGAGGGTGAGGGCTCATTTTCTTCACATACCTGGAAAAGGTGTTGATCCTTGTATAAATGAGGTGGAACGATCTGAGGCTGTGAGGGATGAAGAAAGGGCTAATGGTAAAGTTTCTAATATGAGCTCTCATGCTTCAACAAACAATGCTGCAAATCAAAATCAGAATAACAATAGAGAGGTAGAGGTGGATGTGTCTTCAAGAGATGTAGCAGCAGAAAGTTCTCACAAGAGGCCACACATTGGTAGCTCAAACCCCATTGGCAAATTATTTGATGTGCAAGGTCGAGAAGCGGTTGATGCAGCAATTGCACGCTTCTTTTATGCCAATGGAATACCATTTAATGTTGCTCGATCACCTTTCTATACAAAGATGGTCCAAGCAATCAACAATGCACCAGCTGGATATAAACCACCTATGTATGAAAAGCTTCTCACTACTCTAATTGATAAGGAAAAAATTCAATTAGAGCAACAAACTACACCATTGAAAAGAGTGTGGGTTTCAGAAGGATGCAGCATTGTGATGGATGGGTGGACGGATACTAGAAACCGTCCACTACTTAATATCATGGTAACATGCAGCAAAGGGCCTTATTTTTTGAAGGCATTGGATTATTCGGGGCATGAAAAAAATGCAGAGTATCTTTATAACCAGCTATGTGACGGCATTGAGGAGGTAGGGGCATCACATGTAGTCCAAGTTGTTACAAATGCTACCCCTGTTTGTAAAGCAGCAGGCATGTTGGTGCAAAAGAAATACAAGCATATATTTTGGACACCATGTTGTGTGCATTCGTTGAATAATGCACTCAAAGATATTGGCAAGTTTGAGTGGATTTTAGCTCTCATAGACAAGGGCAGAAAAATTCAAATGTTTATATGCAACCATCACCAAACACAAGCTATTTATCGAAAATTTGCCAAGGTGGAACTTCTCAAACCAGCTGATACAAGGTTTGCTTCTTATTTTATTCTTCTTCACCGTCTTTGTGAAGTGAAAGGTGCTTTGTGTTCCACGGTTGTTAGTGATGCATGGGCAGCTTGGAGGCAATCTACATCAAATGATGCAGTTGAGGTGAGAGGTATGATCCTTGATGACCGTTTTTGGACTGATGTTAAATTTGTTGTGGACTTTATTCAGCCCATATGTGAGGTGATCAAATTTGCAGATTCAGACAAGCCATGTTTGGGGGAAATTTATGAAGAAATAGATTCCATGTGCGAAAGAATTAAGCAAATAACAGATGCAAAAGATCCTTCACTATATCCTTTGATAGAAGATAAGTTACATGGAAGATGGAACAAACTTAACACACCTCTTCATTGTGCTGCCCATGCCTTAAATCCTAAATGGCATAATATACAAGAGACCAATAAGAGGGCTCCATATGAGGATAGAGAGGTAATGAAGGAGTTTTGGGCTGCAATAAAAAAGATATATGCCCGAGGTGAGGAAGCATCAATTATAAGGAGTCAATGGAATAAGTTTTCACGTGGGCAAGGTGACTTTTCTTCCGTGGAAGCTTTATATGATATGCGAGCAAAGAAAGACCCTATAGAGTGGTGGTGGAACCATGGAGGTGAAACACCTGAATTGCAATCATTTGCAATAAGATTACTCTCACAAGTAGCTAGCTCTTCATCTTGTGAGAGAAATTGGAGTACTTATGGTTTTATTCATTCACTAAAGAGGAACCGATTGGGGTCAAAGAAAGCAGAGAACTTGGTGTACATTCATAGCTCACTTCGCCTTCTCTCTCGTGTAGATCCTACATACAATGAGGGTCCTTCAGCAAAATGGGACCAAATTTCACCTAATGAAGATGTTGCAGCCATAGTGGATGAAGTGGTTGAACCAGATGGCCTTATTGATTTACCCCCAGTTATACTACCAGTAGAGGAACCTGAGTTAGAGAGTGATGAGTATTTGGAGAGCATCATAGCTGAGGACCTTGACATGGATTATATTGATGTGGTGTAGATGATATGAGATATGATATTAGATAGATTTCTGATTTTTGTTTTTTGTTTGCATATCAGCCAATCGAACTATCAATATTTTTGAATTTCAATATGTAATCGAATATGTAATGTCAAATGTGAACTTAGAAGTTGAAACTATGATTATGAAAGTTGAAGTATGAACTCTTTGACTCTTAGTCTCTTTGACACGATGTGACAATGGCATTTCAATTTGGATTTGAATTTTCAATTTTGTGTATTTAAACTTTAAAGTTATGTTCATTCTTAAACTTTACTACTGCTATTGTTTTGAAAGTTCAATGTCATTATATTTTCAGATTTTCTATATATTATTAATTTTTATATTAAAAAAAAAAATGGCGTTTCCAAGTACCCCCGTCTCCTATTTTCAAAAAAATGTCGTACCGGTACCGGTACCAGTCTCCCGTACCAGTACCAGTACCAATCTCGTGGCAACCTTGGTTGTAGGTAAAGATGACACCGTGGGTTTGTTGCAACAAATTGACGCTTCTCCAGATCCGACGTCACCGTGTGGAGATGGTTTGTTCGGGCGCGATTTGGAAGAGATGACACTCGTGGATATTCCAAATTGGCTATGACCTCCTGAATGCTTTGCAGATGCTCTGATCATAGTGATCGCCACTTTCACAAATGTATGCCCACTCTGGATGATCGCTGCCAGGTGATTGCCAGCCAGAGCCGTAGTCTCTACCTGGACGACAACGCTTGGTTTCGCCCCAGAAATATAATCGTTGATTTCCTGCAATGACGAATTGACCGATGAGTCTTGAGAATGGGATGCAAGCTTAGCACGAATACTCTCAGGATTGAAGCTATGCCCGCACTTGAGTATTAAGCTAGAGCAGCTACGCCCTCTGAGCTCAACAAGACTATGTTGTCCAATATTCATGATCATCTCTAGTGCAGTCAGGGACTTCTATAAATACTTATTCAAATGCCACCTCAATGAGGTCTGCCACAACAAGACACAAGAAAAAGTAAATTAAAATACTAATGGCACCAACTTACAAAGCAAGTCGGCCAAACCTAAAATAATATTTATTTATTATTTAGTGTTTAGAAATACTAGTTTAGGAATCATGTCGGCCAGGCTTAGTTATGATCCGGGACATGACACCCTATGCCAAAATTGGAATTATAATGATTTTTATCTTGGTTTTTATCACTTTGAATTCTTATTTGTTCTCGTATCCTAAGCTTTAGCAAGCTCTAGTAGAAAAGTTTTTAGCCCAAAATCTCGTTGAATGATCATTTTAGCAAAGTACACTTAGAAGTTAAGTTATAATCATTAAAGCAAAGACGTTGAAAGGGAAAGGGTAGATGAACTTTCCACCTCAAATATAACAGTCTAAAATTCAAATTCAAAGTAAAGATGTTAAAAGGGAAAGGGTAGATGAATTTTCCCCCTCTTCAAATGTAACAAGTAAATCTTATATCTATGTGTCTTTACTAGTTCTTGCTCACACAAACATCCAAATAAGAAATATTCAAAAAGGAAAATGTGAAGCTAGTCCTATGTTTTTTTTATTTTGTTGATTTAGTAGCCAACCTTATGCTCCTAAAATAATCTAAAAAGATAAGGGAGGGCGCTTAAAAATATATTTTAAGGAGTTTGAAGCTCAAAGAGAATCAAAATTTAGAATTAGATTGTGGACCTGCACAGATAAAGAAAACATCCTCTGTTGGAATGGGAGGCTGGAGATCAATGCATGGATACACTGAAGGTATATGAAATTTTTGTTGAGTCAGAAAGTAATATAATCACAATGTTGCAGATGGACTATGAGGTTACAAGTAGTGAAAGAGCATATACAAGAAGAGCAGCTGTTAGGTTTTCACAAAATGTTACAATAGATGGTCAAAAGATAGAGTTACAGTCCTTACAACAGATCAGGCCCCTTATACAGCCAAAATACAAAGAAAAGATAAAGTTTGCAAGTAAATGCCAGGGTATTTCAATACAATGAGCAGTCAAAGGTTTTTGGTATGGGCTGTGCAAAAGGTTAAAGAGCAGAGTTTGCAAGGAAAAGAGGAATGCATGACTAAGAAGGGCAGTCACTTCATCAAGTAAAAGGACAGCTCATGATAATAAATGAATGTGATCTCAAAAGTCTTGATGGGCAGTGCTTATACCAAGTGGTCAAGGACAGATTTTGATAGTACAGTGGTCTTCAAGGATTTGATGATAGTCCTGTGCATAAGAGGCTACATGTCAAGAGTTTGCAATGATCCATACAAGGGAATTAATGTTATTGAGTTAACAAGATGTAATATCTCAGGTTACTTCACTCCATATACATGAGCAAATAGGCATTCTTCTCTTGCAAAGGCATATCTGCATAAGGAATTTGGATGTACAGAGATTGATGTGTATGTCAAATCAAGATATGAATGGCAGTCCATAAAAGAGGAGCAGACCATGAGTTCTCAAGAAGAGGAGCAGCAATCTAGGCTCAAATGAAAGACAACACTTATGCAGATATGAGGACAGTCATATAACTATAAAGTATTGGAAATAAAGGCAATCATTATGAGTTTTCCAAGGTCAAAGAGACTATAAAAGAGCAGCAAATTTCACATGTGAAAGAGCAGCAAAAAATCTTATGACAAAGAGCAGCAATATTTTGACAGTCAAAGAGCAGAAAATTTCATGGTCAAAGAGCAGCAATATGATGTGCAAGAGCAGCAAAATATGACATGACAAAGAGCTGCAATCTTTTGACAGTCAAAGAGCAGCAATTTTCACTGTCAAAGAGCAGCAAAATAATGAGAGTTAAGAGCAGCAATCTTATGACAGTCAAAGAGCATCAAATAATGAGATTGTGAGCAGCAATCTTATGACAGTTTAAGAGCTGATCAATAGTGTGCATTAATGGCATGTAAATACAGCCAGTCACCGTGAAAAGGAGGTTGTGACAGACATCATAAATCAGCAGTCAAATGAAAGGTGGCAGATTTTTTAAGATGACAGTGCTTGTATGGAGACAACCACCACTGTCCAAGAGTTGTAATAAGTGACAGTCTAATCACACATAGTAATAAGACAAGTGAGTAATCCACAATAGAAGTCACCTTGACTTAAAGAGGGCAGCATATGGAGGAATGTAGAATCATGTCTTCCTTCAAGGGTTTAGTACAAAGCGAAGTCCATTTTCCATTCAGGTGCAAGGTTTCAAATATGTGCAAGGTATCAAAACTTACAAGACAAGGACAGTTTTCATGTCAAGAGAAGGCTAGAAAGGCAGCCAATGCAACTTCTCATAAAACTCATAAACCACAGATAAGAGACTATGAATGTATGATAGTCAATCATTACACAGTGAACAATCAAAGGATCAAATATGATGCAAAAACACAGTTATTGTGCAATAGGACAGTAATATCTCTCATAACAGTGGTCATGAAATACAAGAGCAGTCTTAAATGACTATAGTAAGGTCAATAGGATAGCCACTAGTTCAACAGGCCTACCCTTTTGTCAAAGCAGATTACTAATGGTGATGCTAAACTTACAAGACAAGGTTGTCTGCAAGTAACTCAGCAACCTATTGTGTCATTTATGGGTTTTCACAAGATAAGTAGCCTTTATGCTTAGTTTTCTTGCACTAAGAGGCAACTTAAGCCTAATTAACAAGCCCATATGGTTATGACTGAGGTTAGGGGGAGTTTGAGCCTAAAATTATGCATTTTGGTGAAGTTTGGGTCCCTAAAATATAGGATTTTTTGCCTTATACTCCCAACAGATTGAAAACCTCATACAAAGAGGTTAAACTCAGCTTTTTTCAATCTTCTTCATGCTTTTCTTGGAGGTTTAATTCTAGTTCAGTTAAAGCAAACTTTAAGGAGCATGCGCAAGTCAAAGAGTTTGAGTCAACTCTCAACTCCAAAGTTCACATCTAGTTCAACTCTTCTTGCACATTCAATGTCTTCTAGGAGGTGCAACCTCTTTCAGTTTCAGTTATCTGAGGTGGCTTTGTATAAAGCAAAGTCTTTCAACTCTTTGGAGTTAGTTCTTTCATTCCTCTTTTGCCTTATGCAAAAGATATGTATTGTAACTCATTTTGAGAAGATAGAGTAGCAATTTAGTTTATTTTCAGTATTTTCAATATTGCACAAGCGATAAACTCCATTTATCAATAAAAATCAACGAGTTTTCCTTCTCAAATTTCTTGTGTTGAACACATTTGTGAATGATTTTGATCTAGTTTTCGTGATTATAAATGCTAATCCTTGAATTATGTCTCATTACAATGCATTTTATGCTAGAATAACCAAAACCCATACAGGTCATAGGCTGTGTTAGTTTGTCAGTGCTTGAAGCTGTGAAAACACATGTTTTCCTTCAAGAAAACCTTCCTTTGAAACATTTTTGTGTGAAATTGTAAAAAATTGAGTTGTGCGAAGAATAGAGCAATTTTTGAGAGAATATGGATATGGATACAAATATAGGTACGATAACGGATACAAATACGACCATTTTTCAAGACCTCTCATATGGATACGTCAAGATACGACATTCATAAAACACACACACATGCACACATATATATATAACATTTTTTCTTATTAGAGAAAATTTTCATTACTTTAGGAGCAATATGAACATATAATTGCTACATAATCCAAAATAATTATATTTAAATATAGTTTTATCATTAAAACAAAATTCAAATACATTGATTGTCTGATAGAATCAATTATCACATGCTATCAAAAATGTCATCACTATTCTCCTGAAATTGGAGATCTACATCATCAGAGGTAGATTAAGTACAACCACCAGCTAGACTCTCAAAACCAAATGAAGATCCTCCTATTGTCTTTGAATTTTCAACAATGGGATTGAGATGTGACAATGCATTTATGGATGCATCAATGTCACTCATCCCAGGCTCTACGTCCCAAAATCTATTAGGTCCCTTCATGTAATCTACGAAGGAATGTGACAAGAGAGGAAGATTGGAATGAATATATACAAGGTCTTCTGCTTTACTAGCCACCAACCTATTTCATTTGACAAAATGAATGAAGCCATATGTGCTCCAATTCCTCTCAGATACAAAAGAACTTGAAACCTGTAAAAAAAATATATTATAAGTAACAAAGACTTTAAGATACAAACAATGAAATAAGAAATAAAATATAAAAATACAAAAGTCTCAAACCTGCGATAGAAGTTTGATACCCAATTTTTGCAAATGTTTAGTCATGGCACCATAAAAGTTCCACCACTTCATAGGGTCCATTTCTTTTTTATCTACCATTGCATCAACATTTGTGTAAGTTCCATCTGAGGATGCAAAAGTTCCAAACTCTTCTCGAATCTCTACAACTCTAGGATCTGTAAATATTTTTTTGAAGGCTTTTTTATACCCATCAACTACCTCAACATCCCTATTTGGTGTTGTCCTATTTGGTAATGCCAACATATCAGCATGATAGTATTTTGGGTTCAAAGCATATGCCAAAAGTTGCAAAGGACTTATCATTTTATCACATCTCTTCTTTATTATCTCATATATTTGCTTATAAAAAAAATCAGACGGGTCTTGTTCTTTTGCTACAATAATGTCTCTAATTTGCTCCACCATTGTATCTATGTAATCATAGATGTCACCCAATATTGGTTTATCAATGTCACAACGACGAATGAGGGTGTATATTGGTTCAGTGAAAGAGAGCAAGTACTCTATTTGAGCCCACCAATCATCATCAAGAATTAGTGTTATGATATTGTTTGCTCTATCTGTTTGAGATTGCCTCCAAACAACCCAAATATCACTGATCACCATACTTTTCAAGGCTTTTTTTACATCCATAAGTCTTTTAAGAACAATGTAGTGTGTGGCAAAGCGCGTCTCAACAACCTTCAATTAAAAAATAACATTTTTTAAAAACATAATAAATATTACATACATTTAAAAAACTAAAAGTAACACTTCATAAAAATGATGTATTTTAATTTGAATAATTCTGAATTTCTAATACAAAAGCAGACTTACCTTTAGCAACTCCAACTTAGCGAATTGTCTGTAAATGGCTTGTGACATGTGATGATTAGAAATAAACATTTAAATTTCTTTAGCTTCTTCATAGATCATTTGCATCCATTGAATTTTGCCAATTTTTTAGAGCATTAAGTTCAAAGAATGGACTGCACAAAGGGTCCACCAAATATTTGAATATCTTGCTTCCATGATCAACCCTGCTGCTTTGCACACTTTTGCATTATCTGTGATCACTTGAACAACATTTTTTGGTCCCACTAACTCAATTGCTTCAATTAGAATATTGGTGATAATTTGTGTATCCTTTTCTTGAGCTTTGCATTCCACTGCTTTCAAAAACATTGGCCCCTTTGGGCTCATTGCAATCACATTAATTAGTGGTCTATTTCTAGCATCCTTCCATCCATCACAAATGATAGAAACCCCTGATATTTTCCATGAATCTCAAATCGCTTGTAATTGTCTGTGAAATTAAGGAAGTACCAATATACATAAAAACTGTGAGAGAGTTGTGCCTTAAAAAGCTAGGTAGAAAAAGGAAGGAATCCATAATATTCATGTCTTAGGACAACTCACTGACATCATGTTAGGCAATGTAGTTGTTCCAAAATATGTAGACTCTAGAAACCCTAACAACAAGCTTGTTCAACAAGATTATACTAATGACACCATCCAATACCCAACTGATGGGGTTGAGGTGAGTGATGTCCACCTTCGTTCAAGAAGGATGCTCGCTGGGCCATCATCTCCTCACATTACAAAGCTAACTGAAGAGGAGCCCACAGTGGAGGATATTGACAATCAAACAAAATAGCTTGAACAAAATAAGGCATAACAAAACATCACAAGTTCAAAACCACCATTTCCTGAGTGACTAACAACACAAAAATCCCATGCTAAACTTAAATCTGATCTATTGGGCCAACTTAGAAATGTTTGCATAAAAATGCCCCTCGTTCAAGCAATTAAGGAAGTACCAATATACACAAAAACTATGAGAGAGTTGTGCCTTTAAAACCCAGGTAGATAAAGGAAGGAATCCAGACTATTCATGTCTTAGGACAACTCACCGGCATCATGTTAGTCATTGTAGTTGTTCTAAACTATGTAGACCCTAGAAGCCTTGAAGTTGATGTCCAAATTAGAGGTACTCTCATCAAAAACACCTTAATTGACCTAGGAGCAACTATAAATGTTATGATAAGAGAAACCATCACTAGTAGAATTTGGCAAATAAATGACTACATGACTAAAACTTTTAGTCACAACAACTAAAAATGACTAAATTCTACTATTTTTTTGCAACTCAGCTATAAATGAGTAAATAAATGACTAATTTGGTCGTTGACTAAAAAATTATTTAGTCACACATAAAAATGACTAAATAGTTAGTCATTTATTTAGCAAATCATTTAAGGAGTCAAGAATCAATAGCCCACCAAAATAATCTAATAAACATACTCTAGAACTTTCGTCGAAATCTTATTTTCAGGCGTAGCCCGCCAAAATGGAGTTTTCATTTTAATAAACATACTTTAAAACCTTCGTCGAAACCTTATTTTCAGGCATATCCCGCCAAAATGGAGAAGTGTTTCAGCAAAGAATGTCAGAGAATAGTAAGGAGATGTGCATGATAGGAGGCATAGGATTCATTGTTGCTTATCTCATTCCTACTCTGGTCAACAAGGGTTACATTGTTCGCGCTATTGTTTGTAATCTAGGTATTTAATTAACATATATTTGCATAATCTCAAATTCCTTTAGATGCTTTTGAAGTATCAATGTATCCAATATAGAGTTTAGAATGTATACTATATAGGGTTTAGAATGATTTCTTTTAATTCAAAAAAATAAATAAATGATTTTCTTGCACATTTACTGCTTTGCTAACTGCCTTTAAGATTGGATATTGCACCCTCAATTGCAATCTCAAACAACTCACTCATTGTCACTTGAAGATTCCTTCCATAAGCATCCTTTTATAAAATCAAACTATGCCCTACAGATTGCCTACTTACTTACTATAGGGGACTCATTGTTTCATGGTATTGTGGGTCTTAAGATCCTTCAACCTTATTGTCACTACTTCACAGTCCACAAAGTATTATTCACTATTCTCCCATCTTTGATGAGTCTCAAAACACTGCTCAAACATGCAATCCACTACCTCCATTATACAATGGCTAAGAAGAAACATTGAACTTGTGATTACCATTGTTACTTCATTTGGACAGTCATTCCCCAATTGCATTTGCCTTGTCTAACATTTTCAATAGCATTTGAAAAACCCTTAAGGTCAGCAAGGGGGTAAGGAAACTCACTGTTAAAATCTCCACTTTACTATGCAAGGTTTGAGCTTTATTATCTTGTCACTACTCAACCTCTTTTTGACTGTCACACCTCAAGTGACTGTCATTCGTCTTACCATAGATTGCATTTTCAAATGTCACTGAGCTACATAGTGTGCTTGTTATTGGCTACAATCTTTAGATTGCAAGATTTTATTATTGGCTACAATGTTTCAATCTTTCTAGTATTACAACCTCACTAATCCACTAGAGTTATGGTTTATATTTCTACGAAGGCCTAGGGTTTGTACCTTAGTCATGCTCTTACCAATGCTTTTGTTGGTATTAAAAAACAACCTTAAATCTGGGTCAGAAAATTAGCTATCTTGACAGGGTGTGGTATGATCTTGGATTGTATCCTAGAGTGTGTGGGAAGCTTGTGTTTGATTATTAAGGCATGCAAACCTGATCAAGGAAATGCATCATATATAGCATAGGTCTTGCTTTAATACTCCCCATAATGGTTATTAGTAGATCACATTATTATAGTTTGTGGTAACCCAAGATTGCATTCAAGTATGTAACAAACTTGGTCTGTAGTTTAAGATGTACACTTTTAAGTAACATTCATAAGGTTTAGAAAATCTTGATTACTCTATAGAATAGCCCATTAAACATGGGTTGTGTGCACTACATAATTGATAAAACACAACCACTCTGCATATAAACCAGAGTTATAGGCTCTTTATTGCAGCAAGAGGTAATCACTCTTGGATCATGCTATCATTACATTGTAACATATTAAATTTGAGTCAACTTGAATGCACCCAATGATGATTGACACCTAATTATCATGACAATGATTAATTTGTACATGAATTGTGCTCATATGAGTGCCTCCATTTCTATCACAACATAGCCACATTAAACTTGGGTCACACATGAATGCATCATGTATTTGTTATAGCACAACTGTGCCACATGACCAATAGAGTTATGGATCACATAATTACAATCACAAGAATTTGTTCCCCAGTTGTTCTCTTATGGTGATTCCATTACTGTTACAACATAACCCTTTGGACTTATATTGCTCAAATCCTTACATTGCTTATTTTCTCTTTGGATGGATGACAATTCAATGGCGGGGATTTTTATGTAGGTCATGCTCATATAAGTGCCTTTGTCACCATTATGTAAGGAAAGATAAGATGCGGAACAAACTCTCCTAATGCCAAAACTCAGGGAAGAATACATATATGACTTTAAATTTTTCAATTACAGTCTAATAAGATACACATGAAAAGAATAACAGAAAAGAGAAATGAACACATACACAATTAGACATCAGATTTACATGGGAAAAATCTTATGGGAGAAAAACCCACCACACCAAGTAAAACCTCTTTGTATTACAATAAACAAAATTACATACAGAGATCAAATTTCACTTTAAGATGTCAATTTTTACAGCAACAATATTTTCATGATCAACCTTGTACAAAACATCACTGTTACAATGCTCTCAGAAGCATACAATGAATTCACACACATTGATCAAATTGTGTTCAATTGAACAACTCTTTCAGCTCTCAACTATTCATCCTCATTGACCATTACAAAGCATAATCGTTATTGTTCATGGTCTGTTGATCTTCCACACAGGAACGGTCACAATAGTTCAACTGCCAACGGTTCTTCCTTCTTCTTCTCTCATTCGTCCAAGACAGATCATGTAGGACAGTTGTTCGGTCAAAACGTTCAATTGTAGCGCATGTCGGTGAGACACCAAACCATGTCTCCCCGATGCCAAAGTCCAATCACATAGCCATTGACAAGACCAAAGGTATCGACAACATCTTGAGAAGTCAAGCCGATAAAAAATCAAGTCTCCCCGATATCACAAGAAAACCAACTATCCTTATCGGCAAGAGTCACACTGAACGCAAAACCATCGGCAAAAGATTTATATCGCTAAGACTTCACACCGATGTTCATCACGTGCAACTCTATCGGCAAGACCATCGCTATCGGCAAGAGCTCATACTGAACACAGACTTGTCGGCAAGAGTTCTCACCGAAGTTGCACCGACAGTTCATATTACTCCGATATGTTCATCGGCTAGAGTCTCTTTGACATTCAACATGAGAAAAACCATCGGCAAGACTGGCGTTGTCGGAAAGAGTCTGAGAGTCTCCCCGAAAGTTCATATCTCGTTGATGTTCGCCAAGAGTCTCCTTGACGATCACTTAAAGCCAACCAGTCAGCACATCAAAACGAGTTAGGAATCTCTCTCCGATGACCATGTCTTGTCGATGACTTCTGTCGGGAAGACAATTCCAAAGTCACATCGATCTGAACTCTTCAGAAGTTTAGAACACAGCTGCTAGTCGGTAAGACATTCTGAGGGTCTCATCGATTTTTCTCTTTCAGGAGTTTCATGTCAGTAAGTTTGAAGCACATTTTCCAACAATCTCCCACTTGACAAAGATCTTACTGACACCTCTAGAACACAACAAAATTACTAAAATTCATGGGCACCAAGGCCCATCGAACTAGTACACCACCTATACTTGTCTGTGCTCACTGGTTTCGTCAATGCATCTGCAACATTTTTCAAAGTATCCACTTTTTCTAAATAGACCTTTCCATCCTCCACCATATCTCGTATAAAGTGATACTGCACATCAATATGTTTTGTCCTGGCATGGAAAGTCAGATTTTTCGCCAAACAAATAGCACTATGACTGTCACAACAAATTTTAATTTTCCCTGCATCAAACCCAATGTTAGAACACAAACATTTTAACCAGATTACTTTTTTACAGGCGTGTGTAGCTGCCATGTATTATGCCTATGTAGTGGACAAAGCGACTACAGCCTGTCGCTTACTCATCCAACTAATTGCACCACCATGCATCATGAAAATATATCCACTGGTGGATCTTCTGCTGTCAATGTCCCCTGCCCAATCAAAATCTGCATACCCACGAATGCTGAGAGTTCTCTATGATTCAACCAAATTTCCATGGTAACACAAAGCATACTCTGAAGTGCCCTTCAGATATCTAAACACTCTTTTCACAGCATCCCAATGTGTCCTTCCAAGATTCGCCATAAAATGACTAAGTACTCCCACTGCTTGGGCAATGTCTGGCCTTGTATAGATCATTGCATACATTAAACTGCCAACTACACTATCATAAGACACTTTGGTCATGTCCTCCATCTTAGTTGGATATTTTGGACAATCTTCAACAGATAGCTCTGTTCCCTACAAAACTGGAACAACTAGCTGCTTGCAATCAGTCATACAAAATCTCTCTAGAAGAGTATTAATATACTTACTCTGGCTGAGCCAAAGTTTTCTACTCTTTCTGTCCCTAGTTAAGTCCATTCCCAGAATATGCCTAGCTGCACCAAGATCTTTCATTTCGAATTTTGCAGACAACTGAGATTTTAGATTAGAAATCATTAACTTACTATTGCTTATGAACAACATATCATCAACATAGAGAGCAATAATAAGAATACGATCATTTTCAACTTTGAAGTATACACAATGATCAGATTTCGATCTTACAAATCCCAATGACAAAACAAACGTGTCAAACTTCTGGTACCACATTCTAGGAGATTGTTTTAATCCATACAGAGATTTTTTCAACTTGCAAACTAGATTTTCTTTACCTTTTCCCACATAGTGCTCAGACTGGGACATATAAATTTCTTCTTCAAGATCACCATGAAGAAATGTTGTCTTCACATCCATCTGTTCAATCTCTAAGTCATACACTGCTGCAAGTGACAAAAGAAATCTGATAGACGCTAGCTTAGCTACAGGAGAAAAATTTTCTCCATAATCAATTCCCTCTACCTGGGAATATCCCTTCACAACCAACCTCGCCTTATACTTTTCCACACTTCCATCCAGACCTTTTTTTTTTTTAAATAACCATTTGCAACCAACAACTTTTCTACCTTCAGGCAAGGGCACCAAGCTCCAAGTGTCATTCTTTTCTAATAATGTCATTTCTTCATTCATGGCTTCCAACCAAGAGTTTGAATCAGGCATTCATATTGCCTCTTTGACAGTCCTAGGCTCATCAGTGCTAGAAATTAAAGCATAGACACAAGTAGAATTTAACATAGAAAACCCATACCTATCAGGTTGCTTTCTTTCATGTGTTGACCTCTTCACGGGCTGAGGCTGAGGTTGTTCTTCTTCAGAACTCTCAGAACTACTTGAGCTCTCCTCAGTTTTAGGTACATTTTGAATTTTCAATTCCTCTTTATTTGGTGTCGGAGGAATTTCAACTACATCATTTTTATTTTTTGATTTTGTCTCTGACTACAAATCCAAAGTAGAAGGCTTCAACTCACGAAAAATAACACTTATGTTGTACAAAACCTTCTTTGTATCATTTTATGCCAACACTATAGCCAATAAAAATACATTTAACAACCTTGTTCTCCAATTTAGATCTTTTTTCATTCGGCACATATGCATATGCCTCACAACCAAAGACACGAATGTGTCTCATAGAGGGCTTATTTCCAGACCATGCTTCTAAAGGTGTTTTCTCAACAAGAGTGGAATTAGGAGAACGATTTAGTAAATAACATGCTATTGCAACTGCCTCAACCCATAACTTCTCCTCCAAGCCAGCACTGCTCAGCATACTTCGTGCTCTTTCCATCACTGTTCTGTTGAACCTTTCAACAACTCCATTTTTCTACGAAGTGTAGGGTGTCATTTTATGTCTTTTAATTCCATAATCTTTACAGTACCTTTTGAACTCATCAAAACAAAACTCACCGCCATTGTCAGTCCTTAAACATTTTATTTTTCTTCCAGTCTGATTTTCCACAAGGTTTTTAAATTACTTAAAACGACTGAATACTTCTGATTTACTTTTCAAAAAATAAACAAATGCCCTTCTTGAATTATCATCATTGAACGATACATAATATCTTGATTTAGACAACGGAGGAACATTTACTCGACCAAAAACATCAGAATGAATGTAATCAAGTAAACCAGAAGATTTATGAGGACTAGAGTAAAATGAAACATGGTGTTGTTTACCATATATACAATGTTCACAAAATTTGAATTCAAGGTTACAGTCATCAAGCCCCTCAACCAGGTTTTTATTTTTCAAAGTTTTTAAACCTTTTTCTCCAATGTGGCCAATCCTATGATGCCAGAGCATAGTCTTTTCTGTTGGAAGTTTAATTTCCATAGAGTTTGCACTATCAGGAACTTTTTCTTCCTATTCTCCACGAGTAATCTTTTGTGACTTTGCAGAGACACTATTGCATTGAACAACAAGTGCGTCCAACTTATACAAGGTACCAATACAAGCACCCCTAGCTAGCACCAATGAGCCTCTAGTCATTTTGCATCCATTTCTAGAGAATGTGACTTGCACTCCAACATCGTTTAGCTTACTAACAAAAAGTAAATTTCAAGCCAGACCTGGTATATGCATTACATCATTGATTCCCTTCACTCTTCCATCAAGAAACTGAATTCTGACTCTTCCATGACCAACTATTTCCAGAGATGAATCGCTTGCCAAATACACCCTTCCACCATCGTATTTTTCATACTTAGTGAACCAATCTCTATGAGATGTCATGCGGAAAGATGCTCCAAAATCAATCAGCCAGACATCATTTGATGCCTGAGTTGCCAAGGTTGCAATGAAAGCATCTGCATCACTCTGAGAAGAATCATTGTCAGAATTCTTCTTCTTCTTCTTTTTCTCCTATTTGCAATCCTTTCGGACATGACTAGGTTGCCCACAATTCCAGCACTTCACCTTGGATTTCTTACTAGGAGACTTTGGTCTCCCTTCTGATTTCGATTTGGACCTCTTGTCCTTCTTCCTACCTTTTTCTTTCGATCTGCCTCAAACAGCAAGAGCCTCCTTCACCATCTCAAAAGATTTTCTTCTCATCTCTTCTGATAACAAAGAAGCAACATCTTCCATCTTAAAAGTGGATGTCGTACTCCCAATAGCCATCACCAAGTGATCCCAAGAATCCAACAAAGAACATAACAATAGCATACAACGATCTTCTTCATCAATCTTCACACCTACAGATGCTAACTAAGCAATCAGCATGTTGAAAGCATTCAAGTGATCAGCAACAGACGCTCCTTCCTGCATTTTCAAAGAGTACAACTTCTTCTTCAAGAACAATATATTCACCAAGGACTTGCCCTGATATATAGCTCTCAGTCTTTCCACAAAGAAGATGCAGTCTTTTCTTCATGAACGTTTAGAAGAACAGAGTCTTCCAGACAGAGCCTTATCAACCCCTTTGATTTTCGATCTGCGAGGTCCCAATCTTCTTGCTTCATGCCTGTAGGTTTTGTTCCAGACACAACAAGCCAAAGATCTTGATCAACCAACAAATCTTCCATTTTGAGTTTCCACAACTCAAAATTGCTGCCATTGAATTTCTCAATTTCAATCTTTCTTGATGTGCTTGCCATCTTAATCTATAATTCAAATTACCAGACTTCTACAAGACTCCCACTGAACAGAAATGACACAAAAAACCCAACCTACCCACAAGGATAACACAACTGGCCAGGCTCTGATACCACTTGTAAGGAAAGATAAGATGCGAAACAAACTCTCCTAATGCCAAAACTTAGGGAAGAATGCATATATGACTTTAAATTTTTCAATTACAGTTCAATAAGATACACATGAAAAGAATAATAGAAAAGAGAAATGAACACACAATTAGACACCAGATTTACGTGGGAAAACCATTATGGGAGAAAAACCCACCACACCAAGTAAAGCCTCTTTGTATTACAATAAACAAAATTACATACATAGATCAAACTTCACTTTTAGATGTCAATTTTTACAGCAACAACATTTCCCTAATCAACCTTGTACAAAACATCACTGTTACAATGCTCTCAAAAGCATACAATGAATTCACACACTGATCAAATTGTGTTCAATCGAACAACTCTTTTGGCTCTCAACTATTCATCCTCATCGACCATTATAGAGCATAATCGGTATTGTTCACGGTTTGTTGATCTTTGACACAGGAACGGTCACAACAGTTCAACTGCCAACAGTTCTTCTGCTTCTCTCATTGGTCCAAGACAGATCACGTAGGACAGTCGTTCGATCAAAACGTTCAACTGTATCGCATGTCTGTGAGACACCAAATGGTGTCTCCCCGATGCCAAAGTGCTCGATCACAGAGCCATCGACAAGACCAAAGGTATCGGCAACATCCTGAGAAGTCAGGCCAATAAAAAATCAAGTCTCCCCGATATCACAAGAAAACCAATTGTCCTTATCGGAAAGAGTCACACCAAATGCAAAACCATCGGCAAGAGATTTATATCACTAAGACTTCACACCGATGTTCATCACGTGCAGCTCTATCGGCAAGACCATCACTATCGGCAAGAGCTCATACCGAACACAGACTTGTCGGCAAGACCTACACTGTCGGCAAGAGTTCTCACCAAAGTTGCACTGGCAGTTCATATTACTCCGATATGTTCATCGGCCAGAGTCTCTTCGACATTCAACATGAGCAAAACCATTGGCAAGACTATCGTTGTCGGAAAGAGTCTAAGAGTCTCCTCGAAAGTTCATCTCCTTGATGTTCGCCAAGAGTCTCCTCGACGATCACTTAAAGCCAACTAGTCGACACATCGGAACGAGTTAGGAATCTCTCTTCGATGACCATGTCTTGCCGATGAATTCCGTCAGTAAGACAGTTCCAAAGTCACGCCGATCTGAACTCTTCAAAATTTTAGAACACAACTGCTAGTCAGTAAGACATTTTGAGGGTCTCACCGATTTTTCTCTTTCAGGAGTTTCATGTCAGTAAGTTTGAGGCACATTTTCCAACACATTACACAATAGTGTATTGGTATTTCCTTTCTTGAACTTTTACTTCATTTTTTATTGTTAGGGTTTCTTAGTGAAAATTCCATTTCCACGGGGGATATTGATAAAAGAAACCAAGCAAAAAATCATTTTATTTTTAGTTAACTCTTGCTAACATACTTTTGGAATAAATGTCTGACTGCATTACTTTGAGTGTGAATAATTTTGTTTTCTACTTATAATACATTCATTGAGATCTGTAGTAGAAAGCTTCTTATGCTGAAACCCATCATGTAAACTTGCTTTAAGCTACATTTAGGAGGCTTCATGGAATTTTTATGATTTATACAACTTTTGTTTTGATAGTAAATGGCATCAGATTCTTTCTGAAACTGAAATGATTTATTAATTATGGTTTTATGATGATTAAATGTTTTATTTAGAAGGGGTTAATATGTGGCATTTTTATGTGCAAGAAGAATAGATTGTGATGCAACATTCGAGTATGGACGGTTCAGGTAAACTTGGATTGCTATTAGTGACATAACCAGATTGGAGAGTACTTTTAGCTGGTCTGAAACACTTCTGGGTGTTTTCGTTCGGAAGAAAAACCTAAGTATAGGAATACAAATGTTGGTGGATAGAGAAAATCATAAATCTACTTATCCAATTTATGATCGAATTTGAGGTCGTGAATATCGTACAAAGAAAGTTCCTACATTTTAAAGATAAAATTATAAATCTGTTGGTCCAATTAGAGATCCAATTTGAAGTCGTGAAGCTCCGACAGAGAAAGTTCCTACATTCTAAAGATAAAATCATAAATCTACTTGGTCCAATTGTAAGGAGTTGTCTTTTTAATTATACTTTTTGACATTTGGCTTGATACAAATTGTCTATGCTTCCACATTTTCATGTATGTCTAGCAGGCCACTTGTAACTACAATATATGACAAAAATCTATGTTGTTATGCTTTGATGGATGTCCCATGATCAAGGTCTATATAAAATTCTATGTTGTTATGCTTTGATGGATGTCCCATGATCAAGGTCTATATAAAAAGGTTGCTTTGTGTACTGGGTGGTTAGGTGTTCTATAGTGTTATACAAGTTTAAGCTTTTCCTTTTGTTGATTTTTAAATAACAATCTTATCTTTCGACCAAGATTTTTGCTGCAATCTCCCTTTTTGTTGTCTTTTCAGTAGTGCTTGATTTATAGATTGCAATTGTTGGAAGCTATGCGACATATTGCTTATATATTTGTGATTTACACCTTAATTGCAGTGCTAAAAGAGCCATATATTTATACCTTATTAATTTTGAATTGGTTTAGTGGGAAGTCTCACATGCCCTATTTTCCTAAGTAACTTGAGTCTGATACATGTGTATTTGTTTTAGACAATTTATGGCATTTACCTATTGGAATTATGTGCCTCAAATTCAATGGTGAACCCCCAACTTGGTCGTCATCAAGTCATATTACACCAAGTGAGAGTTTAGGCCTTTACCGCCATCCCCTGACATCTCATAGAGTGACTAGCGGTTGAGCGATACTTGTTGGAAAATGTGCCTCAAGCTTATTGACATGAAACTCCTGAAAGGGAAAAGTCGGTGAGACCCTTTGAATTTCTTACCAACTAGCAGCTATGTTCTAAACTTATGAAGTGCTTAGATCGCCAAGACTTTGATTTTGTCTTGCTGACGGTTTGGTTCCTAGTGGTTATCGGGGAGACTCGTGGCGAAATAAGTCATCAGGGAGAGTCATGAACATTCAGAATGACTCATTCTGACGGAGTATGTCTCGCCAAGGTTTTTCACATAGGCGACGGATGTCATCAGGGAGACTCTTGGCTGACAGGTTTGCATTCGGTAAGAACTCTTGCCGATGGATGTGGTCTCGCTGACAAACAGGTGCTTTCAGTGAGAACTCTTGCCGATGGTTTTCCTCTCGCCGACGGGTATGAACATCAGTATGAAATAAGGTTTTGTAAGACTCTTGGCGGTAGTGGAACTCTTTTCGATAGATCTGCACAAGATGGATTTGTGTTCGGTATGACCTCTCGCCGATAGCGATGGTCTGGCCGATGGTTCTACAGTGGATATCGATGTGATGTCTTAGCGATAGAGTGAGTCCGAGTGACAAGTTTGAACTCGATATGACTCTTGCCGATGGTGGTGACTTTGGCCGATAATGTCAGTCGGGCATTGTGGCATCGGGGAGACACGACCTAGTGTCTCACCGACATGCGATATAGTTTGAACGCCTTGACCGAATGACTATCCTATGTGGTCTATTTTCAACCAATCAGAGAAGCAAAATGTGAATCACTAGCAATTGGACTGTTGTGACTGTTCTTGTGAGGGAGATGAACAGACTGTGAGGAAAATGACTATGTTGGGCAATGGCGGATGACGGTGTATAGTTCGATGAGTGACAGTGTTGTTTGATTGAATACAGATTGATCTGTGTAAGTTCGTTGGATGTTTCTATGAGCATTTCTGTACAAGGTTGATCAGGAAATTATGCTGCTATAAATTGACATCAAAAAGTGAAGTCTGTACTCTGTATGTAATTTTGTTTACTGTAATACAAAGAGGCTTTTCTTGGTGTGGTGGGTTTTTCTCCCGTAAGGGTTTTCCCATGTAAATCTGGTGTCTAATTGTGTATGTTCATTTCTCTATTATGTTATTTCTTTCTTGAGTATCTTAATTGAACTGTAATTGCAAAATTTAAAGTCACCTCTGCATTCTTCCCTAAGGTTTTGACGTTAGGAGAGTTTATTCCGCACCTAAGCTTTCCTTACAATACTTACCGCTACCTCGTAGAGGTATTAGATTGAGCTTGTGGTAGAGTGGTGTTACCGCCACCCTGCAGTGCTTCCATGTTGACTAGTGTGGTATAGCGGTGGTTATCGCTACCCTACGACAATGGTCGAAGGTATCTTGTGATGGTTTGATATAGTCACCGCCACATCGCGATGGTGTATGAGACTCGACAGATACCGCTAGACCGTGATGGGCTAGTTTGTGTATAGCGTTGTAGTAGTGGACGGTGGATGATTGGATGTCTTTGGTAGGACAATGAGTTATTGACAGTTAAATGGTTAATGATGCAATGGAATCTACGTAGATGGTTTTTGTGCAATAAGATTTTACTTATTGCTTTTAGTATTTTGATTGTATTCTTTTGTTTTAATCATTTATACATTGGTCTCCTTTATGTTGGCTTTGATGACTTGTAATGATTAATCTGTTGGCTTTGAAAGAACTTCCTCATCCTAACATTTTTTTTAAGAACTTATTAGTTAATGATGTTGTGTATTTAGCAAAGTTGGGATTGATCGTTATCAACATTGGGATGAATTGTAAAGCAAAATCATATAGAATTAGTCTCTTTTTCCTACTGAATAAATCTGTGTTAATCCCCTTCAAGGATCTGGTGCACCAATTTGGAGGCACATGAAACAAGAAATCAAATGTCTAAGTATATTTCAGAAGTCAAATATTAGCATATGGCTTTCTTTGGGAAGATTAGTTGCAACAAGATCCAATCTCCCTGTTGATACAAGATCTTCATTCATAAGGTATCAGACAGTCCAATCACAATTCAATATCAATATCATACTAATAACATCCAAAGCTATTTTTTAGCTTTAATAACAGTTGTCATTAGAATTGGGCCATATGTACTTGGAGTATCCCCTACAATAATATTTTATTAGTCTAGCCATAAAAAAAATCCCTTAGATTTTCATGTATGTCTAGCAAGGCACTTGCAACTACAACATATGACAAAAAAATCCCTTGATGGATGTCCCTTCGGATATCTGATGTAGTGCATATTATTATAGTGCAAGCCTATTTTTCAAATTGTTTCATTTAGCATCACCAATATTCTCCACAAGAACATTGTCTCTGTTTAAAATGATGGAAATGGTTCACATCTCTCAGAACAATTTCTCTTGCAATAATCTTGGAGATGAATTTAGATGCACTATGAAAACCAAAACATACTCGAAGGCTCTTAACAACTCTAATAGTTGTACCAGGGACCATGTTTAACAAACCAAATGCAATTGCTAACTTTTCACTATGGTGGCAGATAAATGATTTTTTTTCATCTATTCCATAGCATTAAGTAAAAGTCTTGAATATGTAAATACCATGTTGCCTTCATTTGCCAAGCCAATTTCTCCAATTTGAATAGATCTCCCATGTTTGTGGATGTGATTTGTCTCCTACAATTTTGTATTGATTTATCTTTTTGTTGTGTTTGGACTTACTTTTGTAAACTTGTAATATACAATGCACTTTTATTCTTTCTGAATTGAGACTGATAGTAATTTTGTTGGTTGTGTTGAGGCACAACTTCATTCATGGCAGAAAAGGCAGACCCTGTTGCTCATATCAAATGGAACATTGCATATAAAGGAGGAAAGATTCTAGCTAGGTTATTGTTGACTGCATTGAAGGAGAGAGCTTGATATATGGGACATGATCAACACTCTCCTTCTTGGATTCTATATGTTACAGCTTTCTCCAGGAAGATTTCCCAGTTGTAGAAGTTTTAAGAAATGAAAGGGGCATGTGCTTGCATTGAAGGGCTCCAACATGCGTTTCCATCATTGCAAAATTTTTTTGGAGAATTTTCTTTCTTGCAATCATTTTTGTGCAATATTGTAACCCATATTTTCAATCTTGTGATTGAAAATAAAAATTATAATATTTTATTTTTAAGTTGTAACTAGAACACCTTTCTTTTGTTAATAAAGTTCATCGATTTTCCTTTCTTAATGGTTGTCTTATTGTGTGCAATTGATGATTGATGTGCATTTATGTGTTTTATTTTTAAATCCTCAAATATCAGTCAATTAA
>VDFB02030277.1:0-11379 GCA_007258455.2 Sequoia sempervirens
TTCTTGACGGAATTTTGACTATGACACCTAAGCTTGAAGTGTTGGAATGTGGATTTTCATTTTAGAATTTTGACCTTACGAGAAATCATGAAGACAAACACATGTATGGGGTTCAATTGTGATTTTATCTCAATTAATGAATTCTTTTTTTACCACATCAACTTATCTTGTTTAAATTTCAAACTATATGTCTATGTCTAAGATCCTTTTCATTCCATAAGGTCCATTATGTGAAAATCAAAGAGACAAGGCCATAGTTTCCTAGGTTGACTTTAAAGAGAGTGAATTGAGATATGAGCCCAAGTATTTAGAAGCCTCTAAAAATGAGATCCTTAGGGACAAGTAGTAATAATTGGACTCTTCAAAGGTATTCACTCTTTTCAAAGGGTTTGAAATTTTGGTGAGTGTTAATATTTGTTTCAATGTTTTTGAATTGAGTAATGTGTTCAAATGACTCACAAAATGCATAATCCTAGGCTGAAGAGATACTACTTGCTGAGTCCCCACTTGGATTGCTCCAAACACTAAGACAAAGCGAACAACTAGATATTTGGTGACATTGGCTCCCCCATACATGACACTCACTTCTTGGGCACACCAAATATCAAACCCCAAAGATCTGAAGATCTTAAGGATTTTCTATTTCTATAATGAATAGTGGAATGTGGGACGGCTTTAGAATGACTGTTCCTGCACTAGCAAGCATAAAGGTTTTTGGTTACTACAACAAGTTGGTTCTTAGTTCGGATATTCAAGATAAAAAACTGGTTCCATACACATGGAAAGATTAGCTCAATTAAGAGGCCTCCCAATCCCTTCCTAAGAAGATATTTTAACATATCACATGGATACTAGGGGTGGCACTTGTCAGTATGGGACAACAACACCAACTGATTGATGAATTTAATCACCACCATTTCATTTATATAATGGATCAAATATGAAAGCACTGCTTTGGGTCATTCCCTCTCTCAAGATGGGAGGAAGACCCTTCTAAAGGTAACACTTTGACATGAAACAAAATATGCGAAAAAATATCAAGATGCTTTTTGTCACCCAAGATCGCCAAAAGGTGCGAGGGGAGAGGATACACACCTCAAGTGTACAAAGCAATAAAATAACACTTGAGTGTTTCTCTTCACCCAAGATCACACAAAGCGCAAGGGGAGAGGATACACACTCAAAGCATGTCGAAAACAAGATCACTCACTTAAAAACCTTGTTCTTTTTAGCCTTCAAATGCATGCAAGCTATGCTAAATGTGTACAAGATTCAAATATGCAAGTCCTAGATTCAAAAAATGCTAAATGGATGCAAATTAAGTTACCATGGAAGCCATTAATGGATGATTTAATCTATTCATGCATGACAATTAATCTAAAATACTTTTAAACATAAAACATGGATGCAAATGGATGTGATTTTCAATAGCATAAGTTTGCTTTAAAAGGGTGGATCCCTCTTCAATAGATGCAAAGTCTATTTATAGAATAGGCAAAGAGAAACTGATGGTCAAGATTGAAAGAATCAATCAATGGTCAGGAAGGAAAGAAGATGGAGGCATGGATCATGGATTCCCATCAAGGGTTGAGAATGCAAGTTGATATTTAATCAAGTACTCATAATCATGCAAAGAAGCACACTTTCAAAGCTTGCTCAAGAAGTTTGTTGAAAGTCTTTTATAGAGAAGAATATTCCCTTTTTTGAATGAGTGTAAAGGGAGAATATTCTCATGCAAGTGGATGAGGAAAATTAGCATTTAGCAAATTAAAAAAAAAGTATGTAAAGGGGAGGGATATTCCATAAGAATATTCCCTTTCAAAGGAATTTAAGATTTAACATTAAATAATTAATTTATTCAATGAAAGGGGTGGATTAGGATATTTAATTAAATAACTAGGATAACTAGGATTTATTTAATTAAATAAGAAGATAGAAGAAGGATGATTAAATAATTTTCATTATTCAATTAAATAGGATGAAAGGTGAATATGATGGAGAGTGAATTAACCTAATTAGGTTAATTAGATTAATAGATGATCATGAGGCCTTCAATTAATTAACTAGGTTAATTTGATCAAATAAGTGAAAAGAAGATGGATTTTAGGACAAAATGATGTTAGTATATTAGATTCGAGTGTGTAGTATCATTTAGGACATTTTAAAGTGTCTACACTTTTATTCCTAAAACTAACCCACATTAAAGAACAATCATGCAAAAGATTAAGAGTTTAGAGAGACCTAATTTAAAACCTAAGAACAATCATGCAAATGACTAATGCTTTAGATGGAAAAATCCCCAATAAAACCTATCTCTACTTAATCAAGGATAAACCCTACAACTCCATAGAAATGGTGCAATCTTCAAAGGAATTTAAAATATTTTAAGACAACAAGCATTCAAAGATATACCTAGATTTTTGCAATAATATGAACAAACATTCACAGCTGTACTATTGCATAAAATTTTTCAGACTAACCATACATTGTAACTTAAAAGAAACAAATTATAAATGGTATGAGAAATAGAATTGTCCAATAGTCTTCAACAATTCTCCATTAACATGAATTAAATAAAACTAACATTTGAGAAGAAGAAGCAAGAAAGCATGAAACCTTTAAAATTAACAAATAAATTATCCAAGTCAATGGTCTAACTATATTAATTTCTCCAACATTTTTCTTAACAATTTCCAATTCTCTTTCTCTTTTACAATGAAATAGGCATAGGCTTTTTGTAGAAATTATATTTGAAATCAAGGGCTAGGATTAAATCTAATTCAAGGCCTATGATTAAATCTAATTCAAGGGCCTAGATTGCACCTCTAGAAACCCTAGAAAGGCCTACATTCAATGATTTTACCCTTTTCTAGATAAGGAAAAATGACACATATTGCAAGGAGGACAAGACAAAACAACAACCTTATAGAGAAAAAGGGTAGCTATTTGGCACAATATTTCATTCAATTTAGATTTAAATGCCAAAAATAATTAAATAAATTCATCTTTCTTCTCCAAAAACATCCTCAGTATACATGACAACAATCCCAAATCTTTGATCTTCAAACACATTGTACAACTGGTACATACTTTGGCATATATTCTTATGTGAACCAACATTAAATCCTGGGCTACATTTAATATTTAGCTATAATATTTTCTAGATTTCCCTCTTGGCATCTTAGGATACACAACACCTCCTAGGCTAGCTATCATTGACATGAATCCATATGCAAAACCCCTTTGATTTACTTAATCTCTTTCCCATAATAATTCTTTGATGGCTCCTCTCTTTTCAACTTGCATTTGTTCGTCAAACATGAACAAATTCCCTTAGAAATCTAAATATATCAAATTTACCTCAAATTATAAGGAAAAAACCCACATTTAACAAATATCATTATTATTAATTCACATGCTAAATTTTTTATCCCTAAAACATCAAAAATAAACCCTTTTTGAGATTTTGGATCCATCATAGAATTTCATAATTTTACCCCTATCAAGAAATTTGGGGGATTTCACCTTGTCAAGAAAATTTATGAGATTTCACCATGTGAAGAAATTTTAGAGATTTCACCCTATCAAGAAATTTAGGAGATTTCACCCCGTCAAGAAATTTAGGAGATTTCACCCTGTTAAGAAATTTTGGAGATTTTGGCCTATCAAGAAATTTCGGGGATTTTGGTTTCTCAAGAAATTTTGGGGATTTTGGCTTGTCAAGAATTTTGGGGATTTTGGCCTATCAAGAAATTTCGGGGATTTTGGCCTGTAAAGAAATTTAGGAAATTTCAAGGGATGAAGAAATCTCCAAAAATGGGAAATTTCAAGGGATTAAGAGATCTCCGAAAATGGGAAATTTCAGAAATTTTGGAATGTCATGGATTTTTGAATTTTGGGGATTTTGGCTTGCTTGGAAATTTTAAGTTTACAATTTCAACTTTGGATTTAACCTACTGACTTTGAGGATTTTTGGGACTTTGGTGTTATTTTGTGAGGGTGAATTTCCTAAAATGAAAAGTTCCCAAATGAAAAATCCTTAAGTAAATTTTTCAAAATGGAAAATTTATTGAAATGGAAAAAATTCCCAAAATGGAAAATTTCTTGAAATGGAAAAAAATTCCCTAAAACTTGAAATCTCCCTAAGACCTTCTAACCAACAATTAATGTTTTTTAATGACTTATCACTTGGCCCTTCTTAGTTGCAATCATTCAAATCTTCCCTATTTGATGAGAACTTGATAAATAACTGAAAGATGACCCAAAAAAGCAAAATTTCATGGACCTTTTTCTCTTAAAGAGAAAAAAAGAGAACCTAGAAAAGAAAGAAGGAAAAAGGGGGTCCCCGTTAGGATAAGGCATGTGTGCATGGCACAACAAATGGCAACTTAGCTGGGAAAATACTCTAAGAGCATTTTGATGAAAAACAAGAATCATGAACCTATAATCTTTGGTTATAAGCTCCACACTAGGCCAAACAAATTAGAACATATGATCAAAGAATCAAAACCATTGGTAGATCTAACATTCCATGTGTTAAAAATCCAAGTGTGTGCAAGTGCATTCATTTCCCTCCTTAAGTTACTACAAGAACCTATGCTCCATCATGTTAAGCTACATGAATGATTCTACTTCAAAAGCAACCTAGACAATGCCTCACTGCATGTTAGGCATCTATAACCCAAATGAGGTTGTTGTTGTGATCCTCTCGAACATAGCTCTATTGCCAGTCAGGTGTCCATAGCCCCGATATAGTTATTCAAATCCTTGAATGAAAGTTGAATTTCTTTAATTGTTCATACTTTTCTCTTTATTCTTTTTCAATTCATCTGATTTTTCTTTTCTTCCTTTTCCTTTCAACCTGCAAGAAATGAAGCTTGCATTCAAGGTTGAGAATCATAGTGGCACTAAAGCAGAAACTTAATATTTTTCACTCAACATGACTTCACATAGAAACCCACAGTAACCTCAGGATTCTTAAAATATGTGATAATTATAATATTTTAGGATACTTCAAGTCAAATTAAACCAATGAATCATCCTCCTAGATCAAATACTCCAACTATCTGATGCTAACAAGAGACCACCATCTATTATGAAAACATGATTTTTTTTTCAAAGAAATATTTAGAACATTCCCAGATAATTAAATTATTTTTGTGCATGCAGGACTTCCTTAGAAGAAAATGAGAAAACCCCAAACCAGACTACAAAGCAAACAAAAACCAAACCTAAGCCTAAAGCAAACCAAATAAAACTAACCTACAACAAACCTAAACCTACAATAGAACAAAAAAAAGAAAAAAATCCAAACCTAATCTATTTATTTTCAACAACTTGAGTAAACAAGTTTCAAACAACCTAGAAAGACACATGACCTCACATGGTTTCTCAAAATGTTTATCAGTAACAAAGTGCAGGTCATAGTTCAGAACTTGGCAAGTTTATCTTGATATTCAAAAAAATGTATTCTTGTTGTGCTACTATCATACTAAGTGGGAAAACCAAGAAAAATTAGTAGCTCAAGAAAATCCTCAGGGTCATGGTCAATCCATATGCAAATTTTTCTTCCTAGATATCCATAATAAAATTGATAAACTTTAGAATTCATAGTAAGGAAAGAAACAACTTGATGTGTTGTCTGTCCAGATGAGAGATGTTCCTTTTCATCCACGAATGTGTCTTGTGGCCCATGATTAGTATCACCCATGTTATGGGTTGTGGTTGATGGCACAACATTCCCATCACATTCAACACATGCAAAGGAAAGTCATGATGTTCAGTAGATAACATAAGGTGAAAATCATATTGAACATGTTTAGATTGATTTTCATGGAACATTTTTCCTATTTGTTCATTTTCATGTAGCATTCAAAATGAAACCACTGAGGTATCTTCATGTGTAGAAACTTATTCAATTGGATTCCCATCAAGATTCAACACAAGTTGATCTTCAAACACCCTTTTTGATGCAAAAAAATGATCATATCCATCAATCATAATTGCAGGATCACCTTTTTCAACATCATTTGAAATTTCCTATATGTTAGCATAATTTAGATAAGGTTTATCATCATCAAAGCATGACACATGCAAATTTTTGATGCTATATTCATCAAAATGTAAAGGAAAAATAGAATTTGATAAGAAAAAAAATCCTTGATTTCATCCTCTATTGGTCTTGGTTCAAACTCTTGATCACAACCGTTAGGAACACCAACTTCCTCATTCAATCCTTCTTTTTTCTCTTCAATAATTTCATCAACAACTTGTCAAAGTTCATTCATTGGAAACTCATTCAATGTATTTTCTTGTGCATCCTCGGTAAGGAGGTTGGGGAACTCTATTTCATATTTCTTTTGACAATTCCACTTGTTCTTCAACCTGTCTAATCACTGCTTGGCACAGCAAACATGTGAAATCTGAGTGTGCAAATTTGTGTATTTTGCACCAATTAGGCAAAAACAACTCTTCCAAACATATTTTGTATCGTAAGCTTGATCAATCCTTCATGAACTTCACAATGAATTCATCGTATTTCGCCAACATTATATCTTTGCCATTGGTTGGGAGAGTTTGATTAATAACTTCCTTTTCTTGAGATTCACCCTCATCCAACTTAGTTGAACATTCCATTTCAAATATTTGACTCTCATAGGAACACCATCTTTTATTTTTGCAGGTTGTGTTTCACTTGGACACTCATCATTTACCTTTGTTATCCTAGTGTTCCAGATTCTTCCTTCTTGAAATTAATTTACTCTAGGGTTGCCTCAACATCTACTGCCACATACTCTTCAGATTCAGAGTTTGTTGGTTCCTTCATGATCTGATTTAGGATCTAGATTAATTGCATAATTGAATGCTTAACTTAAACAATTTAATGGAAACTCAAAAACAAGTGTACATTATTGAAATTATACTTTAAAAATCAAGGTGATAACTAGAATGTGAGAGAGAAGAAGAGAGAAAGTGCAAACAATTTGATAATGGAGTTCGCCACAATCATGACTACATCTCCGGGTCTGCGCCAATAGAGTGAGACCGATCCAATTATTCCTCTAGAAACTCGGTTACAATCTTTGGCATAGCCTCCCCTTGGATTACAAAGAAATCTGAAAATGTACTTCCAAAGTGCATGGGAACAAGCTTCTCCAAAAGCAGAAAGTTACAATAAGATTTCTCCAAGAAAGAAAAATCCTAACTCTCCACTTACAAAAATCACCTCCCAAAATTCTATCTCCCAAGTTCAATAACTTGGTTACAAAAATGCATCACCAATTTTCCTCCAAAATCCCCTTACAAAAAATAATTAGCCAAAACACACTTTCAAACTCTCACCCATTTACCCCTTTTTATACACCAATTTTACCCAATTTGGTGTATAACAACTTGATTACAATCTCCCCAAATTTACATGTAAATCCAAAAGAAATCCCCCTATTACATAATAAAATCTCTTCAAGATAAATAACGAAGGGCCCTTATAATTTTGGGCTTACAAAGGAAAATAATAATCCCTATAATTTTATTTTGATAACTCTTATGGGATTATGTATATATTTTTAAGGAGATTTTTAAATTTTATCTCTTGAAAATAATCCCATTGCTATCTTATAGGAGTTTATCCCTTTTGAATAGGGGTAATAATAATAAAAAAGGGTTTAAAATCCCTTAAAATAGGGATTCCTTGAAAATAGGCTTTTTAAAAATAACATAGAAAGATTTTAAAACAAAACTCATGGCTTTAATATAGGGTGGCTTTAATACGGGCTTTAAGATAGGTGGAGATCCTTTAATATAGGAGAGCCCACATTTTTTAAAAGAATGTGGCATTTTTTATTTGTTTTATATATATTTTATTATTTTTTATTATTATATTTTTTTATAAAAATAATATACCACCTTTTGCCAATAATGGCCTGCCACGTGGAGGGGTGAGATGATGCCATATCAAAGTTTCATTCACCGGTCAAAGACTTCAGAGTGATGTGTCCGCTGACTGGACTGATGATGTGGATGAGGCCGGGCGCCTGTGTGTTCCACACATGATTGGCTGATTTTGACTTCTCGTAACTTGGGCAAACAAACTCCAATTTTGATGAAACGAACATCATTGGAAAGCTTGAGATGAGCTCTTTGCATTGACACCAGTCTTGACCACTTTTGACAACTTTGATTTTTTGACCTTTTTCTGACTTGGGTCTTTAAGTTGACTAAAGGTTTGACTGAGTGTATCTTGAGCATCGTAGCTTCAACTGACTTCGTTCAAGTTGGATTGGAGTCAAAATTCCCAATATTTTTTGATGAAGATGATATTTTTTGCTGGAGAAGATGAGGAACTTCATTGACCTAATCCTCAGATCACTTATTATGTATTCCTCAGGATGAAACAATCTCCACTTATGGTGTCCCTCCAACCTAATTGACCTTTTACTTGATTAATGATATCTTCACATGAAGGGAAGACAAAATCTAAATGGGATGCATTATGCACCCTACACCTACTTGATAGGAGAATATCTTGTAAATATAGTACATTTTCACTACTCAATTGATCCCTAACCAACCCTCTGAAGGATTCAACTACAACATCGACAACTTCTTCAAACACTCTAGATGCAAATGGTTCACATAGTTCCTAGAAGAATATTTTCCCTTGTAAATCCATCTCTATTCTTTCCAGAAAGATCAAACATTCCAACTCATTGCACCTAGAGGTATTATGAATTCTACATTTTTTTGATAATGTAAGATGATGCAAACTATTAGGATATAGTTGCCTATTCAGAGACTCTTGAAGTTAAGAAATATCAAGTTGAGGACTATCCTTACAATAGTAAACATGAAATTGTTGTCCTCTCATCTTGAATCAGATTTTATATTTTCTAATTTTTTATTTTTTTTGAATTTTCTACATATAAAGGGATTTGTCATATCTCAAATTTGTAACATGAAGGCTTGTTCAACTTTCATCTTTGTTTATTTATGCTCAACCCTCCTTCTAGCACCAATTCTGTTTATGGGTTTTTTTACACTACACAACATAGATACAAACAAAGTGTTCTATCTCTCTTGAAAGGATTTTTTTTGTAGAAATCTTTAGAAAATGACCCCAAGGTTCTAGATGTTAGGTCTTGACTTGCAAAAAACAACTCATTGTTTGATGTGATTTGTTGGTATCACAAGGGGAATTTGTGGTTCAACAAAGAATGAAAACTTCTAAGAGTAAACACGGGTTTTATGAAATCTGAAAATTTATGTAATCCCTAATTGCACTTTCCAGATCTAAAATTTGAAATGCTTTTTATCATCAAATATGACAATTTAGTGATGCTTTTATTCCTGAAACTAACCCAAATTAAAGAAATTGTAAAAGATTGAGAGTATAGAGAGACCTAATTTAATACCTAAGAACAATCATGTAAATGAATAATGCTTCAGATGGACAAATCCCCAATAAAACCTATCTCTACTTAATCAAGGATAAACCCTACAACAACATAGAAATGGTACAATCTTGAATGGAATTTAAAATATTTTTCAGACTGCAAACATTCAAATATATACCTAGATTTTTGCATAATATGAACAAACATTCACAGTTGAACTATTGCATAAAATGGCTCAGACTAACCATACACTGTAACTTACAAGCAACAAATTACAAATGGTATGAGCAACAGACTTGTCCAATATTCTTCAAAAAATTTCCATTAACATGAATGAACTAAAACTAAAATTTGAGAAGAAGAAGCAAGAAACCATAAAACCTTCAAAATTAAGACTTAAATTCACCAAGTCAATGATCTAACTATATTAATTTCTCTAGCATTTTTCTTAACAATTTCTAGTTCTCTCTCTCTTTTACAATGAAATAGGCATAGGCTTTTTATAGAAATTATATTTCAAATCAAGGGCTGGGATTAAATCCAATTCAAGGGCTTAGATTACACCTCTAAAAACCTTAGAAAGGCCTACATTTAATGATTTTCCCTATTTCTAGATAAGGAAAAATGGCACAGATTACAAGGAGAATAAGATAAAATACTAGCCTTATAGAGAAAAAGGACAACATTTGGCACAATATTTAATTCAATTTGGATTTGAATTCCAAAACTAATTAAATCAATTCATCTTTATTCTCCAATAGCATCCTCGATCTACGTGACAATAATCCCAAATCTGTGATCTTCAAACACATTGTACAATTGGTACATATTTTGGCATAGATTCTTATGTGAACCAACATTAAATCTTGGGCTACATTTAATATTTAGTTATAATCTTTTCCAAATTTTCCTCCTAGAATCTTTGGATACACAACACCTCGACCAACTAGCATTGAAATGAATCCATATGCAAATCCCCTTTGATTTACTTAATCTCCTTCTCGAGTAAACCCACAAAACTGGTTTACAATTCCAATGAGGAAGGAAAATTGCAAAAAATGCCCCCATGGAAAAAAAATTAGTTTTTGGTGGTTTGAATGAACATTTAGTTTGAGTGAACCCATTAAATGTTGGGCCCCACACTTCTTGGGAAAAAAAGCAAAAGAAAAATTTGTGGAAAGGGGTTTGCTTGAACCTTATGTACCACCCCTCTGATTTTCTTATATTAATAATAAAGAATTAAGGGAATGGGTAACTCTCATAATAATAAAGATAGTTTGTATGGGGGTCCGGTGGCTGATAGAGGTATCAAGGGTAACCCAGAATGGGGGTTTGATGGCTGGTAGAGGCAGCTAGGGTAACCCAGGATGGGGGTCCAGTAGCCTAGGAAGGTTACACCAAGGTAACCCATAGAAAATTATGTGTGACACTCATCCTATGAAAACAATATGTATTGTGCAGTTGATGTACTTGATTCTTTTACTCTGGAAGCAATGTAATCCTCATGTTATGTATTGTACTTGTGTAGTTTAGTCTTGAGTTTTCCTGTGTCTAGAGGTTGTTGGTTTTTCCTAGGGAGCCCTTTTACTATCTCCTAGCATGGGGGTGGGCCTTCGGGTACCACTTGGTTGGGTGGAACATGCACCATACATTGTTGGTTCCTATTTCATGTTCACGATGGTAGGATCTTCCAGATTGGAGAGCTCGCGTGTACCAGTTGTTCTATACTATTCCTTATCTTATTCTTTGGTATCAGATGGATACTTTGTATATGTATTACACATCATTTGTATTTGAGGAGGAATCTTGTAACATTGTAATTGTAACTTAAATGTATGAACTTTCCCATTTTAGAAATGAGCTTTGTAATTGCTTTATGGATTGAATGTAATCTTTAAATGATTCTTAATGTACTTTGTATCTTATGAGATGAATTAAATGCCTTAGATGTATGATATTTAATTCATGAGTAATAATTATATGCTAT
>VDFB02030278.1:0-18604 GCA_007258455.2 Sequoia sempervirens
ATCATCACTTGTCATAGTCGCCTTGATCCATCATATCATGGTGTGTTTTGACTAGTCAACATAGGGGTGTATATTGATCTTTTCTTTGTTGTTGTCTTCTCGGTTGTCCCACGTAGTACCCACTAAGATCTTCGAGGTCTTGTATTATGCTGGGGCATCCTTGTGTGCTTGTGGTTGTCCCAATACCTGGCCCGACCAAGGTCATCATGACTTTCGGGTGTTGGGATAGCCTTCTTGTTTGATGTGTTTGTTTCATGCATTAGACACTAATCTGCCTTGGTCATTTATACCTTGGTGTAATCGTGTCTTTTGCTATAGAAAAAATCAGTGCTCCTAACGATGGAAAATTGCATTTGGATTGCATTTCATCTCCATCCTCTCATCTCTCAAAATCCCCCCCATCCATTCATCCTTCATCACTCTCCCCTCCCAATCTCCTGTCGCTTTTTCATCCTTTCTTCCCCCTCACTTTGTATCATCTTCTTCATCTCCCCTTGCATCATCTCCTCCCTTTCAAGAGCACACTCGTGTTCTCTTGAACCCGCATGTCCTCTCAAGGGGCATCATCCTTCATCCCTAATTTTCATCATTTTTTCCTTCCTAGTCACTCCTTTGAATGACTGGGGCATCTTTCCAATCTAACCATCTTCTTCTAGGTTCTATGTTTTAATATTCTTTGAAATGATGCTACTTTGTAACACCATCTCAAAGAGGGGAAAAATGTAGACACCTAAATTTGGACACTTGATTTTATCCAAATTTATCCCCTTTCATCTAAACATCCCCTTATCCGCATTAATTAAGTAATATCACTATTATTTAATTAATACCTCTAAAGTTATTCTAATCCATAAGGTAATTAAATACCTTCCCTTTCATCAAATGAATTAAATAAATATGCATTTATTTAATTCCTCTTATGTCACATCCTCCATCATTTTTATCTAATCCTAATCCATCTTCTAATTCATCATTAGGATGTGCACATGCCTAATCCTTGATTAGATGTGTCACATCCTCCAACTTTTGCAAGTTGGCCTCTAATCTCTCTTAGCCACCTAACCCTTCTCTAATCCTTCATTAACTAGCCTAATCAACCTCTCAAGGAATTTTTAATTTATTTTATCCTTTCAAAGAATATTAAATTCATTTTTTTCTTCCCCTGTGATCTTTGACTTGTCACATCAAGTCACATGTGAAATATAACCCTCTTCTAATATGTCATTAATTAGTCTAATCAAGTACTTGCACAACCTTAATCACTTAATTGAGTCAACCCTATTAAAAGCTTTCTCTTTTTTAACAAGGCACTCCATTCCCCATGTGAATTTTTAATTCACATTTAATCCCTTAATGCATTTAAAGGAATTTTAAATTCCTTCTCTCATCCCCATGAAAATATTTGAGGAATTTTTAATTCCCCACATGTCCTCTCACCCACATGGGGACAAGTACCTCCTTTATGAGGAGATTTTGTCCCAATCCCAAGGTATTATGTATTCCCTCCATGTCATGTGCTATCCTTCCACCTCATATACACATCACCTTTTAAGCCACTTCACATGCCACATGTCAAGATGTGAGGGCTTGTGAGTTCTCAACTCACCTTAGCCCTACATCTTGATCTTGGTGGCTCAATCTTGACCATCCATTTCCCTAGAGAGTTCCAAAATCCCTATAAATACCCCCTCTTTTCTCTCATTTGAGGGGAGATCATTCATTGTAGCCAAACTCCTGCAAAAATTTCTAGGAGCCATACTTAACCATTTTTCACATTTGCATCCACTTTCATCCATCCTCATATCATCATCTAGCTTGCATCTTGTGCCATCCAAGGAGCATACAACACCAAAGATCGAAGGGCCAACCAAAGGATCGATTCAGACAAGGTAAAAGGTTTCATTTGTCCACTTTACTTTGTATTGAATCCAACTAGGCTAATCTTGAGGTGTAGAGTGTTTTTAGTGTTATTTTCTTTTTTGTTTGATGTTCATTTTGTAGCACCTAAATTGCCCTATCACAGTGGATATCAATAATTTCATTATTGAAAGTGATACATACCAACATCACAAGGGTGAAACATTGACAACTCTATGGTTGCTTTCCATTCCTATTTGGATTTGGATAGATATTTCCATGGATCTCATTGATGGACTTCCCAAGTTTAGTGGGAAATTAGTCACATTAGTGGTGATGGATTGTGTATCCAAATATGCCCACTTATATGCCTTGGACCATCCCTACACCTTCGCCACCATAGACCAAACCTTCTTTGACCTTATTTTTTCTCCATGACATTTCCTCTTCTATAGTCCCTATTCATGATGCCACATTTACAAGCCATTTTTAGAAAGAATTGTATAGCAAAGTGGGCACAAATTTGGAGATGAGATTTGGATATCATCTTTGAAAAAATGATCAAATTGAGATTGTCAATAAATGCTTGGAAACATATCTTAGATGTTTTTCCTCTAAAAAAAAC
This sequence comes from Sequoia sempervirens, assembly GCA_007258455.2. Taxonomy (NCBI): domain Eukaryota; kingdom Viridiplantae; phylum Streptophyta; class Pinopsida; order Cupressales; family Cupressaceae; genus Sequoia; species Sequoia sempervirens. Next base: position 2,483 of record VDFB02030278.1, read on the forward strand.
ATGATTAGGTCAAATGATTACCTCTTATAGAATAGTAGAACAACGTGTATCACATAGCCAAAAAAATGACTCCATACATAAAGTAATTTATGGGAAGAAACCCCCTTCCCTTCTCTCTCACATTTTAGGTATTTCTCTAGCTAACGTAGTGGATATTACCCTCAATACACAAGAAAATATTCCTTAAATCATTTGTGAAAACCTCCACGTGGCTCAAAATCACATGAAGTAACAAGTAGATTGACACTATTTTGAATGTGCCTTCCAACCTAGCAATATAGGTTTCCTCTAATTGCAACCTTATATATAATCCTCTTTGTGTATAAAAGGTCATCAAAAACTTTCTTCTCATTTCTATGGTGCTTGCAAAGTTGTTTTGTAGATTGGTCTTATTGCTTACAAACTAGAACTCCCAACTTCCTTTCATGTCCATCTTATCATCCATGTCTCTAGCCAAACCATTCTTCTAAAACACAATAATGAAGGATCTATCATTCTTCAGCTTGAAGTAGTCTTGGATATGCACTTGTGCCAAATTCTTTTGTAACCACGCAATCACTGAGGTCTTGATCCATTGGCATGGCATGCACTCTAAAGATGTCACTTGAGAAGCAATTCACCAAGTTCAACATCAATTTCTTTCGCTTCAACTTTGAGGATAATACTTTCAAGGGGGGTAGGATGTTAGAGCTCTTTTGTTCTAATTCTTTTTGTATTATAATAAAGGAATTGGATGCATATACTTTTTATGTCATCCTTTGAGCTATTTTGAATAATTCCATATTCTTGAGAATTAACTTTATTAAAATTAGTATAAATATAGGTCATAATTTTTTTATTTAGAATTGATGAATTATATTATATTTAGTGTTGCTTAAAGTAGGTTTCCTCCTCAAAGAAGACAACAATATTCTATAGCAAAGTTTTGCCAAATTCTATACAATTGTTTTTTTTAGTTTTAAGCATTTATTCTTTGTACTTCATGTTTTATTGCTAAACTACTACAAGGTTCCTCACATGTTAATAAATTCTCATTTTTAGAACTATTGGGGCTTCATTCAAGCTCATACAATAACAATTTTTGGTGCAATTTTTTTAATGTGCATAATTTTTTATGTACTTTTGGTGTACTCTGATTAATCTCATTATATCAAAAAATTGTAGTTTCAACTCTATAACTTGATTTGGTATTTGTAATACCTTTAGATCAAGAACATTTCACTAATTTGGTAAGTGGAAACTATAATCACACTTAGTATAAACTTCCATCATCATAATTTTGTAGAGGGCTCTCATGATTGTGTACTTTTGGGGGGTAGTCTTATGATTTTACATCTACTTTTGTCGGTTTCATGATTGAGTCATCTTGGGGGATACAACCATGTCTCCAAATCTCTCTTCCTTATACCTCAATATTGAACAAAATCCTTCTAAATCATGTAAATTAAAATTTTCTTACAATGGGAAGAAGAATCAAAATGAAAATGACTTCTTTTTGAAGTAGATTAATGAACTGAAACATCTTCTAGAAAATTAGATTAGTTTTCCAAATTCTTCTACACCAACATTGTCAAATACATTTGATGTTCTACTTACACATCTAGTGTGGACACATCATCTAGGGATGGAAATGTAGTTAGATGACATGCACTAAGATCCCATCTTTGTTATCTCCTACTTCCATCAAACTCAATGTTGCTTCTAGTGATTTAGTGTAGTAGGATCACATACATCATATTCCATAGATATCTACTTGGGATGAGTACTTGAAATACATTTTAGGTTTGTTTTGTGAGTCCCTTCTTATACATTTGGAGGACACCATTAAGGAAATTCACATATTCTTTGATGTTAGTTCCTATGGAGTTGTAACATCTTCATATGTCACAAGAGAACACTCAGGCCCTCTTGTTCTTTCTCCACCTACATCTACCGCTATAGTGAAAAATTATGTAGATGTTCATGATTCCACGTATCAAACATAATAATATTTCATGTTGGAACCTTCTATAGGAATACTAGATTCTCAATGGTCAAGTTATCTTGCATATGGTGGGAACCATACCTCCATGATTACTATACCTAAATATTACATGATACTTGATTCATCTTATTATCATTTGTCACAATTTGGAATTGGCTTGAAGATCCTTGAGTAGAATTTAGAGGATTCATATTCATCATTGTATCTTGTTCTACATCTATTTCCACAAGGTTTTTAACTGTCACTTTCTTTAGTTAGACCTAAGACTTCTCATTTGATTGTGGCACCTCTCAACACTAACATGGTGACAATTGAGAAAATTTTAGAGACATCATTCGTTCTTATCCTTCTTCCCACATCTTCCTTTTAGGAATGGGAAGATATCCTACATACACCTTTGACTTTGTTTCTTCCCAAGGAGAAAAAAATTATTCATCAATGATGGACCACTTCAACATTCAATGCCAAGCATCTACCATTGGCACATGAGCCTTCATCTTGAGGGGGGATTGCATGGTCTCTCTTTAGGGGGGGAGTTTTTCCTTGCATGGGATTTTATCTTTCTTAGTTATTTCAAGGGGGATCACATAGCCCTTTTCACATGTTGGGAGAGAGGGAGTTTTTTCCAACAAATTTTCTTCTTCTCTACCTTTTTATAGGGGTACCCAATATGGCCACACATTGATGGGACCCCTCTATCCATTTCTCTCTAATTTTCACATATGGGGGGTGTTGGTGCATCTTATTTTTCTTACATTTAGTTTATTAATACATTGCATTTTATGCAACTATTCAGGATAAGCTCATTTAGGTAGTTGTGTCAATCAATCATGTGCCCATATCTTATGTACTTAATTGATACTTATCTATTCTTAGTTGAGTTACATTACTTCTATCATGTTAGTTCATCTAGTTATCTCCACCTATCATACATGTTTAGCATTAGTTAGATCCATCTATCATGGATGCCTAACTTTAGTTAGTTTCCACCATTCATGCATTGTCTTGCTCTATATAAGCATATACTTCTTTATACTTTGTAATCAATCTCTTTTGCACAAACATCATTGAATAGAATAGCATTATTCTTTCATATTGGTCTTCCGATTATTTGTGCTTGAGTTTGGCTCTCTTGATCTTGGGTGGCTATCTCCATAGCCAAATCTTACAAATATTTTCCTCAGCTTAACAATTTAAACAACATGATAACAAGTTTTGATGACAAATGCATAAGTAGACTTTGATGGGAATTAATTATGGGCAATTTTCAATTAGAGTTTACTACTCACCCCCTCTAACCAAAGTCAATGCTTAACATGATCACTTTAAACCATAATCAATTATTTTTAAATTTATTATTTTAACTATTGTTGACCATATTCAATCTTTAAACAATGAATTAAAGACAATTTTTAAGGCCGGACCAAGTATGCTTAATCAAAACAGAATTTTGGAAAAGTGTTAGTATACTTTTCATGATTTACACTCACACTTAGATAGGTGGTTTAACTTATGCATTTATTGGCCCATGGTTTTGGTAGTTAGGATATTATATAACTGCTTAGATAGTTACCTATTGATGTGCCTATATACGCTTGCACATGTTGCTTTGTACTGTTCTTTTTGGTTTGAATAAATTTTTACCCCTCTTTTAGTTTAAGATAAAGCAAAACTTTGAAGTATGTTATTGCATTGTAAAGGGTTCGCTTGATGGAATAAGAGAGAAGCTTATTGTGCTGGGATTTTTCCCTATAAAGGTTTTCCAAAGTGAAATGAAGTGCATTGTGTTTTTGTTGTTAGATTAAAGATTTTGTTAGTACTGCTCTTTTATAAGTTTGTTGGACTATTTTCTCTTCATGGTCAATAAGTTGGGTGGACTTTCTCTTAGTGTCTACGATAGATTTTCCTTGAAATGGCTATTAAAGATTAATTAGTACTGCTCTTTTATAAGTTTGTTGGACTATTCACCACAATGTGGACAGATTTTTCCAAGACATTACTAAGTGGTTGGCAAAAACAAACCCTTATTAATAAGCAATAGAAAATCAGCCTGAAATCTACCTAAAGCTTTGTTTTCTCCCACAACATCAACTTTGAACATAATGCCATGAATTTTCTGATCTTAGACCATTGTGCTAAGTATGCTTTGGGCCACTTGCAACTTCATCCTGTTTAATCAAGGATATCTGATTGTAATGACAACAAAATATTGAAAGCCTCCTCATATTGAACAAGAAAGAGAATGTTGAATGGTTGTAATTTTTCCCTAGTATACATCTTCTGAATGGCACTAGATGATCCGTTTGATTTGATAAGGATAATCTTTGCTGAAGAAAAAAGTACTGCAGATGAATGGTTGTTAGAGACCTGAAAATAGATGACCACTAATAGTGGCTCCACTTTTCCAAGGGCAAAGACAATGGCTGGCATTTGTTTGTCACAAGTGAACAAGTTTCGTTTCTCTTTTACTAATATTGTGGCCTTCAGACACAAACATAGAACTTGTTGCTTGATTAAAATGCCAAGCCTACAGAAGGGCACCAAAGAATGCATGATAAAGGCCAAAAACTGGATGTCTTGTAAAACATGAATCTTGCTCATTAAGTTTGGAGTTACATATAGTTGTAAGCTTAGCTACTGGATGCTGAAAAGAAGGCATATTAATTTATTCTTATGTTCCTCGGGTGAATTTGTTTTCTACTTTTAAGAAAGAAGAACAACAATATGACAACTGCATTTATAAAAAAATGTGATGATTCAGTATCTAATTGTCTCTAAAGTAATTTTAAAAACCAAGTATAGAATTCCTGCAGTTTTAGATGACAAAATTGGACTCTAAGATCTTTTATTTATCACTTTGTGCAACACATTACTATTAAAGAAGAATAAGAAATACTGTCTTGGATTTGTAGTTCAAAGCACTGATGAAAAGTGACAACGAAGTTGATAAAACTGATAAAGCAGCTTACAGTTACATTCAACAGGAAGGTAATAACTGTTTCATCATCCACTGAAGAATGTTTAACAAGCCATATCCATATATGCATAAAGTGGTTCAGAGCATACCTCACATTATTGTAGCGATAGATCCATGCCATCAATGGAGGTAAGATGCCAAACAAGAAACAGTTGGCATAGATCCCTGCAAAGTCAAGTGCTACTGCAAAAGCTTTGGGGAAAAAGGATGAAATAAGAATGGGAGGGCCTAGAACAAGGCACACCATCAAGGTTTCTCCTGATTTCGAATGATTGAGACTTGACAAGCGTTCTGTTTCAGTGGACAAGGTCCCATTTTTACTTCCAGTGCTACCACTTTCTATGCCAGATATATTTCCATCATGTTGGGCATAGTTCAGCTCATTGTAAGCAGATATTTGCATTCCATACCCACTACTAGAAGAATCTTTCAAAGCTATTTCTTGTTGTCCATGGTAGCCCATTCTACCAGGTTCATGACCTTCCAACATGTCATCCAAGCTAGCCTCTCTGCTACTTCCATTGGCTGTACTGATTCTTTGTGCAACTTTTTCAACTCCATTGCAATTTCTCACTATTTTTTCAGCTTCCATTTTTTCAGGAAAGATCCCCAAATATGTTTTAGGATGCTTTCGGGCAACCATGTGGATCAAGCATAGAGTATCATACAACTGTTTAGGAAAACTGAGTGCTTAACCAATCAGTGTTGTTCCGAGGGCTGAAAAGGCAAATGCTTGCACTGCAGGTACGGCAGAGGAATTCAGAGACAGCAAAAGTTTTATTGGATCCAATGTCCCGGAACGGGTGATTGACTGAGCAAGGCCTAAAATAACTGCGTTCCATGATAAGACCATTGCAAGAGGCACAGCCCCGCCATAGCTAATAGCCTTAAAGGCATCCCGAGGTTTTCTCCCTACAATCTTGCATATAAAAGGCGTTATGACATGAAACCCCAGTGTGAGCACAGTTACCGGGACAGCAGGCAAAAGAACAGCTGGAGCCCACACTGCATGGTTCAAAGAATTCCATATACATTGCCTCCTTACAAATACCCCCACTCCCACAAGTGCAGAAATAGATGTGACCATAAGAACACACAAAACCCTATTCACACCATCAATTACCTTAAAGGATACTAACCCTACAATCCCCCCAACTATGACAGGAAGAGCAGCACAAGCCACGAAAGAGGACAAAAAAGGCATCCATGTCTGAACTAGGGAACCCAGGCCAGCAATGCAAGCAACCAAAAGGGCATAGTTCAAAATTGCATAAACCACTGCAACAAAAATTCCCATATTGTCTCCCAATGTATGCATTGCTAAACCAGTAAAACTCACCTCTTCCAGTCCTCTGTCTTCCATAACAGCACAAGAAAGCTCTGCCACAAGCAAGATGGATGAAATAACATACACCCATGAGCCCAAAATGGTCACAGTTGATGGCAGGGGACCAGCACTCAGTGTTACTGCAGGCAAACCCAAGATTCCTGGCCCAATTGCAGTGCCCATTATTAATCCCACTGCAGTCGAGAATTTCCCTGAAACTCCGAAATCTATTGACTCTTCTTCCCCTATATCAATCTCCAATTCCGTATCATTTGCTTTAGCTTTGATTAACAGATGGGTTGGTGCACTCCGTAACATGCCATTTGTATTAAGCAATGGACAACAGCGTTTCCTGTTGTCCAAAGGAGTTGATGACAAATAATTTGAAAGAGAACCCAAATGAAATCTGCAATGGCCAGATGGTTTTGAATTTCTGAAAGATGCTACAACCTGCCTTGACCCCAAACCAGATGAGAGAATTCGTGTCCTCATCATTGTATTTCTGTAGGAAGTTTTACTCTGCAGTTCAATGGAAGAAATTTGCCCACTATTATTCGCTCACCATTTTGGAATGTTTTCTAAGAAACATGCATGGGAGGGACTTTCCAAAGAAAGTTGCATTAGATAGGATGTTTCCAAAGCAACGTGCATGTGAGGGAGTTTAGATAGGGAGTTTCCAAAGCAACGTGCATGTGAGGGAGTTTCCAAGGACTTTGGAAATGGTCCCTGAATTAAAAATGGCAGGCACATCAGAATATTCAAATCTAGTACCTTAGAATCGCATCTTGTAAAAGATCAATTACAAACAAATTATCCTTACAGATTTACACCCTGCACTCCATATGTGGGTAAGTTTAAAGCTGAATCCTTATGGAATACAAGATGGTTTCATATATCCCGAGGCTGAATTTGAGATGAACCAGTGCAATTGTGAGTGAGCCTGCCACCTTGAGTCTCTGGGTGGATTTGTCTATGGTTGCGATGGTTTTGTGTTTGAAGGAGCTGCCAAGCTGGGATGAATTTATTTTGTAGGTTTCTGTATAGTGGACGTAATTGGTTTCTATTCTCTCCTCTGTGGCCCCTTTCGAAGTAAATTTATTATTGCATAGAAATTTTTAAACTATAATTTAAACTTTGGAAAATGAAAAATGTTAAAAGATTTAATAAATTATATTCAATAATATTAAAATTATGATGTAAATTGGTAAAATAAAAAACAATAGAATAATTTGAATAATATAGTAAAAAAATTTAAGGATTTTAACTTTTAAGTATTGTATGTATTGTATTAGGAAATATAAATATAACAATGATGTATTATAATAGATGTTTATTATTTATACAATTTAAAAAAAAAAAAATTGAATTTATGTGGGGTTTTATTTTTATCGAATATTTTTTTTTGGTTCAATTTCTTTAAGACAAGTTCTCAAAGATGATTATTGTACTACTTAATTCAAATATTAAATTTTTATTATATGTAACATGTTGTAGAGTATGAATATGTAGTCATACAAGATGCATCCACAATAGTATACTATCATGGCAATGGATGTCATTACACCAAAGAAGATAATTATGTATGTGTATGTTCATTTGACATGAAGCTAAAGAATAGGAAAAATAGAGACAAGACGTAGATTCTAGATTCTAATTTCTAATTCATTTTGGTTCAGAATTGAACAATGAACAACCTTTTATTTTTTCTTAGTCTAAGATTAAAAAAATTATGTTAAATACTTAATTGTTTTTAATTAGAATATTATAAAGAAATGTACAAAATTGTATGTTATTTATTAAACTTTAAGATATATTTTTATATACATGTGTGTGTGTGTGTGTGTGTCAATGTGTGTACCAACATACATACATACATATATAATTATGTACATATATATGTGTGTGTACATGTGTGTACATATATATGTATATGTATATATATGTATGTATATATGTATATGTATGCATACATATATATGTATACGTATATATATATATATATATAATAATAAAATTGTGTTGAATATTTAATTGTTTCTATTAGAATATTACAATGAAATGTACAAAGCTCCATGTTATATTATCAAACTTCAAGGTATGTTTTATACATATATATGTAAATTTAAATGTATGTATATATATGTATGTGTGTATGTATGTATATGTATGTATATGTATATATGTATATATACACACACATATATAGATATAGATATATCTATACATATACATATACGGTATTATATCTCTCAAATTTCTACTAGAACTCTATGGAAGAGAGTCGTTTGAATAGCCTTCTCAACACATAAACCAAACAACTAATATACTAAAACTATTATTGAATCAATAGGTTTAAATAATGGTTCAAACATATATGATAATTAATTAACCCTTAACCAACTATATTAACTATATTTTATAGTGTAATAAACTTCCTACCATGTCCCTTTATTACATTATTGTCATAAGACTTGTAAAGGATATTTTGTATAGGTGGTTTAGGAAAAGCACACAACTACACATACATAAATAATTGTGAATAGGGGCACTCTCAAATTTCACCTTAGTGATAATGGTCACACTAAACTCTCAATCAATGATAGAGACATACTCAAATACCCAATATGTTACAATAATTGTGGATAAGACCACACATACATCATCTTTCACAATTGGATATAGAGGCACACACAACTATCCATAAAACTTTGAGAAGAGGCACAAACAACTAGCCGTGCATGTGATTATTAGACCAAGCCTTACTAATCTACAACACTTTGAGAATAGGGACAAACTAGAATATTTGTAAAAGTGTAGCATGAACCTCCAATTGACATATATATTGGTCCTTAGTCTACTAAAAGACCTTTTTTTTGAACCAAATGATACTAAAATAATACCTCATATGCTTGTTGAACTTATTACATTCTTCTTCCTACTTTATTTTATGTGCTACTTTCCTTACTATTTAAAATTAGTATTTACTTTTCCTTTTACCTATCACTAATTATCTCATATCTGATGCTTGTTGTAGACACTCAAAATTCACCTTTAACGTTTGATTTATCATTTTCCTATTAATTTAATAAATTATTATTTAACTAATTACTTTTGTAATTCACTACCATCTCATTTTCCTATAATTAATTAACCTTCCTGTAATTAATTTACTCTTCTTTCTAAGACTAATTAAATTTATAACCTTAATCCTTTAATTCCTCCAACTTGATTAATTAATTAAACTTATTTAATTAATTTTAATTAATTAAACTTATTTAATTAATTTTAATTAATTAAACTTATTTAATTAATTTTAATTAATTAAACTTATTTAATTAATTTTAATTAATTAATAAAGGCTAATTAAGCCACATTAACTTCTAAATTTTAATCTTGACCATTCAAAATCCTCACATGGATCAAAATCCAAACTTTCCATCATCTAACAAGTGTCCTTACCTCTCTCATGCTCCCACATGTGCGAGCATGTTTACTCATCCCACTCATTTCTCACACATGTGAGCATGGCAACTTGTAAGACTATCCTCCACCTCATGTTTTTCCTATTAGCCCTAATCCCACCATCTTTCTCACACATGTGTATCCCCCCATACCTCTTATATATGTCATGTGCATGCATGCGAGCATGTCTCCCTTACACCTCAGCAATCTCCTTCTCACTTGTGACACTTGTCACAGGGGTAAGCCATATACCCATCCTCAAATACTATCCCTTCATCAAAATTTGCATCTTGGCCCTTGGTTTTTTCCATGAGAAATCCATAAATCCAAGTCTCTCTTCTTCAAATATCATCACTTCATAACCATACCAAAAATTTTATGCCATTTTATCATCCTTGAGCTACTATTATGTTGGTATAATCAAGATCGGTCCATATTCATACAATCATACTCATCACACAATCTAAGCACATGAAGTGGATCTTTTGGATACACTATTCTTTTTTAATTAAAGGAGAAAGATAAACAAGGTAAAATAATTGTTTGTTGTTGATTCTTTCATGTTTATTGACCTTGTTTGTTTTCTCCAAGGTTGTCTTCACTTGCAGTGATACTTTACTTTCTATCAACTATTCTATGTGATGAAGTGCACCATCACTAATATCACCTTATTACTTCACTTTCTTCAACATAATGCTAGGTTAGACATTCAAAATTCTTACCTATCAATTGTACTTATATTATTCTTTTCATTGTCCTTAGGGAAATATTACGCTTACATGCTTTAGGGGGGCATCACCTTAATTCATGCTATGTGCACCAAAAATGAAACATTTTTTTAATAAATTATACATAAATTTGATATAACATGCTAAAATTTAGGAATCTAATTTAAGATAAGGGGCTCATAGTTGAATGTGTCTATATTTTCAACATATTACACTATAATCTAAATTATGGCTCAATTCATGTGTTTACCTAACTTGTATTAGACCTTGATAATCATCTTAAGCAAATTTTAGCATTTGTGTGATATTTTTAAACAATTCCACCAAATGTATGTGATGGAAAATTTAGTGTACCACATGTAACAAGTCATTAAGTATGCATAATAGGGTGTGAGTCTGTTGCCTTAAGTCAAATGTTGAAAGCTAGTCATAATGGTTTGAATAAAATCTTATTATACTTGTAAAGTTGGGTTAAGTTAGCTTATCTAACTTAATTTTTTTACCTATGACTATCTCATTAGTTTCAATTGGTGAATTATTAAAAACATATTTTTTTAAATATACCAAGGTACCTTCCATTAAATGTAATTTACCTTTAAGTAGAATTTAAAGTTTGATATTTTCTTATTGTTAAAATGATTTAAATTGTTATTTAATATTATTTGGTTCAATTATTAATCTACTCTATTCATTTATTTAAACTTTATTTTTTGAGAACTCTATATGACTAAACTAGAATCTTAGAAGGATTCATTAATATCCACCAATCTTATTAAAATTCTATCATTTACAGTTACTTAAGTAATTTTGTTTATGTTTCTTATATTACTGGGTGTTTTATTATAATAAAAAATATAGTTGTATTTTTCATAATTATAGTTTATTTGTTAGTAGTGTTGGGAAAATGTGTCTCAACCTTGTAATTACATAAGGTTTATTGTTGATAGGTAAGCAAGGAGGGGTTGCAAGGGGGTTCTCCCCTACGAGGGGTCTGGGGGAATCATCCATCCAATGGGGGAGTCTGAGATTCGCACGCCCCAGTGGGGGCTTAGAGGCCCCTAAAAGCCAAATTTTATTATTGTAAATATGGACTATTCATCAATAGGTCTTCGATCTAACGGTTGATATTTTGTTAGCTTGACTTTCCCTAGAAGGCAACCCTATTTTGTGAGGGTGTTTTATTACGGTTGTGTATTGTGATGTATTTTGAGAGTCTGATAACAGTCATGTTGCCTCTAGATCTTTGGTTGGTGATACTCATGTGAGAAGCTTGCTATGCAAGTATATTGTAATCTTCGTGATTTCTATATAATATAATGGGCGGCTTTTGGAATGTGAGGTTTTTCTCCCGAAAGGGTTTTCCCCACATAAATCACTATGTTGTGGTATGCATGATATTTATGTTTATTTTTGTATAAATTTATGTAACTATTGAAAATATCTATAAAGTTTTTCATTATCCTCCTCTCAAGATTAGTGTAGGAAGTTACTCTACTACCTTAGTTTCCTTAAAAGTAGAATTTGAAATAATAATGAAAAATAGTAATATGACATTCCTTCTTTGTCAACTTAATACAATAGATCAAAAAAATCATTAAAGAATATAATACAAACATGATATATATCCTAACCTTCAAATAATAAATTCATATTTTGCATATGAGAACTTTGTTAATGTCTTAATATAGAAGTAACTTGAATCGTAAATAAATTTTGTAGAGTCCCTACTAATGTTTAGTAGACATGATGTCAGGAACACGACTCAAAGGAAAACCTAACTAAACATTTCACTAAACCCTTGGAATGACCTTCATTAAATTATCAACCAGGGCTAACATAAGCTTGTGATCTGATGTTGGCACTCTATGTGCTTCCAGAGACTCAAGACTACCTATATCATCTTAACATAGATGTTTACACATGCTAAGAAATCACAAAAATGCATAACAGTAATAGAAGTAATGTTGACACTATTGCTATAGGTACCTACAATGAAATACTGTGACTAGTTCACTATCAAAAAATGAGTCCTATAATTAACTAATACTGTTAATTAAACCTACACTTTGGAGTACAACAAATTGAAGCAAACGAAATCATGAATGTAAAATAAGATTTGTTCACGAATTCATTCATAACATAAAGAATCTAATTAAGACAACATGCATTCATGAAGTAACTACTACAACAAAAATAAATGTACAAAAGATAAAGTGGGGAACAAATACCTTGAGTGGCCTTTGTTGAAGTGATTGTCTCCACAAATTTAACCCAAATCTAGCTCCTCAAATTAACGTATTCATGACAATAATGAAAAACCATTCATTGCACAATCATAATATCACAATCTAAGATTCTGCTGCAATATTTTATTCATAAGATTGTGAACATTGTATGTGTAAAACAAGAACTTAACTAAAAGTATCTTATTGCTATATCTGCTATTGAATAATTAAGCAACTTAACTAATTCGTTAACCACCAAACCATACATATAGGCACGAGGGAGTTTATTAAAATAAGGACTCTAAACTAAAATCATAAATTACCACTCCCTACATAACATAGTGTGATAAATTCTAATCAACTAAACCATAACTGAAAAAAGAAGAAGAGTTCAAATAGAACTATGACTCTGTTGCAACAAGAATTAGAATATGTATTGTTGAAATAGTCATGTTAGACTCCCAAATGTAATAGAGTTCTTCTCCTTGAGCTTCTTTATTGATTTTCATGATAATGCACAATCATTCTCAATAAGTGCCTCCATTTTTGTAATTATTGTGCTCAACTTATTCTGGAACCTTCCTTGTATCATTGTCTGGAAACTCCTTTGGCTGCGAGTTGCACCTCCTAGTTGTTGTGGGCTACATTCTACCTCCTCTGGCTTCTTGGCTACAAAGAGTTAGTTCATACAACATCTACACAATGCTACTAGCCATCTAGCTTAAGCATAGATATTCATTGTAATTCATACATATCCACACATCAATTATATAATAACTATCACATTATAACCATATTTCCATGTACTTCAAATTAGGTTTAGGTTTGCATAATGAGCATAAAAGATAGTAAAGTTTAGGAATATGTATGAGATAAGTGTCTAGAAATGTCTATGAGTATGCATAAAAACATTAGAAAAATAACTAATAACTAGACTCATCGAAGTTGATTATATTTTATAGGTTTACAAGTTACAATAGAGAAGATATATTATCTCATATAAATGAAAATGATATCACTATGCATTAATATTGAATCAAATATAAGACTAAGCAAGAGTCAAATCCTAACTAAAATCCCAGTTAGATAAAATATTATGAATCATAGAACCTCATCAATGAATTGATAATTCCTTATCATCCAACTAGTAATCTAGGCTTAAAGGAAATGTCCAAGATTAAGGAAAATTGAACAACTAACTCAAGTGAATCCCAATATGAATTGGTAGATAAATCTACTCAATTGTATCAATTTTGAAGGACCAAAATTATGAGAAAATAATTTGAGTTCACTAAGTTTCAACTTGATAAGTCATGTAGATTTAGTTGTAATACCTTTATTGTGTTATACAATATCATAAAATAATTATTGGCTTCCAAAATAAAACATGACATTGTTATAGACTTAACAAAATAACCTAAATGAGAACAAATGGAGGTGAGTGCTAGGTGCAAACAAAAGTTGCAGACCCGCGATCATTAGTGGTCACAGTTTGCATGCAACCTATTTGTTTGTGCATACTCATGGGGGAAGTTTGTAGGCTTTGGGGGGGTCATTTTTGCTTGATGGAGGTCTTTTATGTGGCTGGTGTTTGTGATATTTTATTCTACTTTTTTTCCTTTCTTTTTGTTGCTCGTCTTGGAGTTTGGTTGTGGGTTGCAGGGAGATATAAGGGTACTGACCTATCATTTTTAGAAATGGATTTAGGTGAAGCATCTAGGAAAATGCCCTCAGTGGATTTTTGATCTTCTTTGGGAGTGAATTCATCTTCTCCATTTAAGAAGGTTATTGAGAACAATCTTCTATTCAATGATTCAAGGGTGGGAGGGTTTTCTTTATTTGAAGGCCCTCACATTTTGAAAGTTAATAGATGCCTTGAGAGGAGTAAAGATAGGCATGTTCTAATGATTCAACCAGAATCAATCGTTGAGGATGTGAGTACTTCTTTCAAATCATGCCCTGGATTTACAAATTCATGTGGGAATGCGTGTCTTGCCCCATTTTGAGGCATGGGCTTAAAGTGCACTTTGGTCTTCAGAGGGTGAAATGGAAGTGATGCTACTAGAAAACAACTATTTTATGGTAATTTTCAATTACATGGCTAATCGCAACAAAGTTTTCAAAGGAGGGCCTTATTTTCATAACCAGGTTGGCTTATTCATCAAACCCTAGCACATTGGTTTTAACCTATTAGAGGAGCTTGTTGGCCTCCTACAATGATATAACAACTAAGCCCTTACAACTATGATTCAAAGATTGGACATCTAATATGAATACCTATTTCAATCATCATGAAGGTGCATTTAACTTGTCAACCCAGGGACATGAACTTGAAATGGGTCAGCACAATATGTGCACTAAGGGTCCAAGGTAGCCATATTCATTCTACAACTAAGAAAGACATATGTTGAAGTGTTGAGCATCAACCAACAACTACACGGCTGAAAATGCATGATTAAAATGAAAATTTGAGTGAACAAATAGGGAACTAATACTATGTTCCGCTTTGGTCAGAGGAACAATCACGTAATGGAATTCTAGTGGTCGTGGAAATACCAATGCCGTGACTTTTAACCAATTATTGGAACAAAGTAACTTAATTAAGCTAAGTTGATGGAATGTCACCAAGTGGGCCCCCCTGATTCTTAAGACAAATGTAAAACCTCGGGATGTAATCTAACTTATAACTCTTTACTCTTTATTCCATTGGAAACAACAAACACAATGGAGCAACATAACTGTACTGCTTTGAAAACTAAGAATGTTGAATACATCATCAAATTCACAAACTCTCTTTGAAGGAGCATCTCAGCCCATTTATAGAAGAAAAGCTACTAACTAATCACCTAGCAAGGCGATCAACTCCAACAGATTAGGAGGACACCACTTTAGGGAAAGCATAAAAAGTGGAGAGGTGGTTACGCATGTGTGGAATCTGGTCATACATACTTACCTTAACGCAGATTTAGCACAATAGTAATGCCTATGTTCACTTAACAGATAATTAAGACCATTTACGAGGTGGTTACAATTTTGATTTGAATGAGGAATCTCTCGCCGTCGAGAGTCTTCCCTCCATTGACCTTCGAGTGATCACCTTGTTGACCGTTATGGAGAATGACCAGCTAGCATAATCTTCTTCAATTTTTGTAGGCTGCTAATTATATCTGCAAAACAATATTTGTATGCACAACAATTGCATATCCCTAACTATCTTTAAGTAGTATTCTATTAATCCATTACAAATCAACACAAAATAGTTCATATAGCATGTCAATGTCACAAAGATTTTAAAATAAGCTTATGCCCAATGTCTATAGTTTTAAAGAAATATCATAAAAAGATCAACATCCAAGCATCAAAGTCTATGACAACTATGGAAAATAGACAATAAAAACTATCAAAATTGAGTCATAAAC
>VDFB02030279.1:0-17919 GCA_007258455.2 Sequoia sempervirens
AACAAAACGCTGAGCTCGAAGGCCTTCGACTTTGTTACTTAGTATATGTTCTTGAATCATACTTGTGATAGCAAAATGTTAAGCTGTTTACTTGTGTTCTTGTTGTTCATGTACTTGGTTCTTGAATCATACTTGTGATAGCAAAATGTTAGGCTCATTACTTGTGTTCTTGTTGTTCATGTACTTGTGTTCAATATTTGTTAAGTATTATTTGGTTGATCGCATATTGTGTGATTGTCCTCTTTCATACCATTTGCTGCCCCAAAAGTGTAATCATTGATTGAGTTTGAGATAATAAATCAGGAGAGTAATGAGCCTTTGATCCAAAATTCTCAAGATCTTTCATATTTTTTGTTTCTTGTAATCTTCATTTCAGCCTACACCTCGAAAAGAGCACCTCGCCTTCAAGGGAATCCTGAGATCTAGCTTACCGTTTGATGTTGTTTCTAATAACCTTCATTTTAGCCTACACCTCGAAAAGAGCAATGAGCTCTCAAGGGAATCCTAAGGTTTAGTTTATCGTTTGATGTTTTACTTACATAAGCTTTATTCTCAGCCTAAATCTGAAAGAGCAATGAGCCTTTGGACGAGTTATGAGAACAAGTTTGTTTAAGTTGGCCAAATCACTCCCGTTACTTCTAAATCCTCTCGCTCTGAATTTACCTAAAGAGATAAAAGCGTTTTAAGTTTTAGCCTAGTTGTAGTTGAGATCTACAAGACCAAAGAAAACCTTAGCTGCAACGCATGTTGTTTTATAACCTTGTGCTCTACAGCTAAGTAAAAAGATAGGAATTTAGTTTACTTTACTTTTTACGCAAAATCAGCAAAAGAGGGAGCTTTCCCTCCTAATTTGAAGAGCAGTTTATCTGTGCATAGCTGTCCATTTCCAATACGCACCACAGATGCGAATTGAAATGCCAACACAACATACAAATTCCATCAGATTGCACATAAGCCTCTAAACTTGACTGATCATTGTCTTTAGCTTTAAGAACTTTTCTGCACTACTTTGCTACTAAAACAATAAGTCGTTTTTCCTATCCTCAATCCTCCTCTATTTTTCAGTTCATTCAGCCAAGCTGTAGTATTCTCTGCCCTGCGACCTGCTGTAGCATTCTGCTGTGAGCTGCTCTGCTGTGGACTTCTGTTGCGTCTGGGAAAATAATGAAAGAGAAGCCTTTTTTGTTTAAACGAAAAATCCTCTTCTATTATTGTTATCAAATTCCTCCTTTGAACTGCTGACTTGGTTGTTGATTCATAGCTGCTTTCCCTTGACATTGATTATCCACCTCTAATATCAGTTTGTCATCACCTATAGATAGTTACACACCCCTTATAGCAAAAATCACTTTGAGGTTGGATTTGTCAAAATTTCCTATATTAAAGTATGCACCTATTTATATGCAATTTGGACTTGGTTTGAATTTCAGTCTTCTCACAGAAGAATGCACCTGAAAGTGCAGATTTAAAACTTGAATTTCTTCATTCAAGTGTGCCCTTATACATGCGTCTTAGTTTTGATTCAACCTTACCACAAGTGTGTGCCTATCAAAGGTAATTTAAACTTTTGAAACCAAAGTTTATTCTTCCCTTTAAAGGTGTGCAAAAATGAATTGTGATAGCAGATTTTGAAATTCTGTCTCCACCTTAGTTAGGCTTGCACTTGTCAATGGGATTTTTGAAAACAATCCTGCCTTGTTGAGGTGTACACTTTGGCATATACTCTACCTTTGAATTTTACCCCTTTCTGGAATGCACTTTTGTTTGGTGTTTGAACTTTGATCTACACCTCTTTTCTGGTGCACACCTCACAATAGGATCTTGCACTTTGAAATTCATACTTGAGGCATGCACTCGACAACTAGACTCTTTGATTTTGAATGTCTTCATTACACAAGTGCGCACCTATCTACTGTATTCCTAACTTTGAAGTTGGAAATCAAATTCCCTTATTGACGTGTGCACCTCACAATGAAATTGAGGAATATGATTTTGAAAACCTATTTCTTTCATACAAGTGCACACCTATATAAGTGATTTCAAAACTAACCTTAGGTTTCATTTTTCCCTTATCAAGAGCACACCTAACAATGCAATTCTAATTCAAACTCTGAGTGTTCATTTTCCCTTTGTCAAGTGTTCACCTCACAATGCAATTTTTCTTTTCAAACTGGAAAAGAGTTTCCTTTATTGATACACTGAAAGAATGGAAAGAATTAAATTAATTATTAAAGAACCGGGCATTGGTACACTTAAAGAACTAACGAAAAATTCACATGTAACCATAAACAGCAAAAAAAGGCACTTCTGTCCATGGTCATTCTAATTTAAGATTTACACAGTAAACTAATCATCAGGCAGTATTGAAAAGAGACAAAAATCATTTCTGTTCATTGGTTTCACCTATCTCACATGACCCAATTCCATTCTCTTACCATTCATCAAATTTAAAATTGCAGCACAGCTTGTATTCAGGGTAGGCTGCAAGAGAGGGCCAATCACCATTGCTGGATTTATTGTGACAATATCAATGCCCTTATCCTTTGCCATTTTCCATGCAGTTTCTTCTGCCAATGTCTTTGATAGTACATACCAATTCTGACAGTAGCCAAATCATAATGATACCATATCAGTTAATGCTCTTTTTGAATTAGTGTAAAAGTTTAAAACAAATTAACTCCAGTTTAACTAGCCAAGCAAATGACTATTTCCCCATCAAATAGCAAAAGAAATGTGTGTGTGATACTAAACAGATTCAGCAAATCAAATAAAGCAAAAAGAGTGATCTCATAAGTCTGTAACTATGACCACCAACTTATTCCTAATTAAAAACGAGTTTAAATTAACTCCTTTGAAAAGTTTACTATTCGGTCAGATAATCAAGAATGAAAGCAACTCTAAGAATGCAGTCACTTTCCCTTCGTCAACTGGGGTTCTAATATTCTACAAGAGTAAACTTTCAGATTTTCATTTTTTTCAGGTTTGGTAAATGCAATACAAACCAATTCAAAAATTTATTCAAGTTTTTGTCTCTAGATGGAACTCTAGCAGAGAATTAAGTGCAAATAAACAATATTGTCATAGTAGCTAGAAGCATTATTATAAGACTTGGACTCGGCTCAGACTTGGCAAGCTAATTTTGACTCGAAGTTGGACTCACCACTGAGACTTGGCAAATTGAAAAACCATGGAAAATAAAGATTTTTTAAGAATTTAACACTTTTACATTGCACCCTCCAATAAATAAACTTTAAAGACATAATGATCTTATCAATTAGAAGCTACTTTGATGACATACACAAGTATATATCAATCCGATGAGTACAAAAGTAGATTTGAAATGAAGGAAACATCAGTTTTAAATATATAAATATTCTCTAGTGTCTAAGGCATACATAACTCATGAATTATGATATCCATGGCATCAAAAACAAAAATCACAATAAGGAATCATGAACTATGCTAGAGAGGAGCTTGTATCACTCAGCCCAACATCACTATCTCTATGTGGAGTCTTCCACTTGTATCTCAGACAAGTCTGCAAATGCTACTACAGCCATACGAGCATTACTTAGGCTAGGGATTGACTCGGCAAACCAAAAGTATATTTGTAATTCAATTACTTGGGATTTAATTGGGAAAAAGCCAAAAGAATCAAAATAGCTGATTTTCCATCCAACATGGCCCAAAATTATTTTTATTTTTTTCTTTTTAAAACTAGAGAGGGGACCTAGAGGTGGCAATGCCTAACGGACTTGAGGGGCAGCACCTTGGTGCACTCCCTATCATGATATAGGCCAGGGTCGAGGGATGGAGCCCTCACCACCAAGCCCAATTTAAATCATTTTTTACCACACAAACCTTCTTGGTGCATGCCATTTCTCATAATTTTAAGGCTTTTAACCAAGCTCCAAAAGTCCTCCAAACCCTTCAAAAAATACAAGTGTCTAAGAAATAGAGTAGCAATTAGGCCCTAACTAAGTTTGCTGCCATAAACTGTTAAGTTTGAGTGTTTTCAATTTTTAATCCATTTTATTTCTAATTTTCACACCCAACTGCTAAGTATCACCAAGTACCTGGGTCCCAAGTCTTTGGGACTTGTTTCACCCTACCCACCTTGGAGCTCACTAAGTTTGGGCAAGTCCTGTAACTATGAGTAGAGTTCAACAATATTCACTTTCCTTGATAGAAATAGTTTTGTTTTGATTTCAATGCATCTAAAAACTACAGTGTGTAACTTTTGAATATCACATCACTTCTAGTACTTCAAAATACTAGCATATTTATTGAAAATATAACTGGCCATCAGCACCAATAACTGACTAGGTGCTCTTGTTGATGACACATTAGCTATTTCTACTTTGATATTAACAGTCCATTGTCCTGTAAGGAATGCAAATCCTACTAGTTTTGTGATTATTAAAAATTTGAAACATTCAACAAGGAAACATTATGTTACTTAATTTTGTAGTCGAGATTATAGATTGTCCCAAATATGGAAAGAACAATAGGATGTAGAATATTATCATAACCTCCCTCGTCATATGTCACAAAAATCCATCGCAGCTTATCCTAAATCGCTGATATGGAAGCAGCAACCAAAATGACTCTTCAAAAGCAGTGGACTTCTCAGAGGATCGACAGAATTAATAAGGGAGATATTAATGCAGTGATTCCACCAAGGATATCAATTATTAATATGCAGCGATTCACCAAGAATTAAATAATAAACAATTAAGAGAGTTGAGGCAGTGATTGGGGATAAAAGGAAATAAATTAAGTTGGAACAAAACGACATACCCTTTGGAAAGGAGGTGTCTATTCCAAAGGTTGCATCATTTCATGAAGACATGAGGATATATAAGGGAGGGCAATTCTTTTCCAAAAGGCATCAATTAGAAATCTAAAAAAAGCAAGCAGATTGGAAACAAAGGAATAAGGATTGGAAATTATAAAAGATCTATTGGATTAATTATTATTGGCAAGAATATATTTGGAAAGTAAGTTTAAATATATATATATATATGTTCATGCAAAAGTGATTATTGTAAGTTTTGAAATTAATTAGAAATAATTATATATATATATATATATGATCATGCAATAACGATGCTTGCAGCAATTATTGATCCTTGTAAGTAATTATGATTCTTCCTTTACTTCACGCTCTATCAAGCACACCACCCCGAGATGGAGCGCTCGTGGGCTAGGAGGCGAATAAGTGCTCCTGGGCTTGATCAAGGAGGATGGAGCGCCTCCAAGGTGGACTAAGGGATGGAAGGGCGGCCCACCTTCCATGCTCTCGCAGTACAAGGGCAACCAACCTTGAGACTGTGGTTTGCAACCGTTTCGACGAATTCCTAATGAGATTATTATGGGGAATCCACATTGGAATGACTATTTCCTTAATTAGATTCTGATGTGACTAATGTCCATGGATATTATGATGTTTACTAATGATTAGTAATATGTATATTTTCATGGCTTATGATCTAATGTCAGTTTCTAGTGACTAATTTTGTGTGCAAGTCCTAAACCAGGATTTATATAGATTATAAAGGGCATTTCAATTGGTAAATTTACAATCTTAAATGCATTAAATTTCTTATTTTGAATTTTGATTCTAGGAATATCCCAAATAGGGGACATTAAAATTGGTATCAAAGCCTTAATCCTGCCAATATGCGGGACAAACCTACTTTAACCACCATTCAATTAGGATTAACTATTCAGCCCTTTTCTTAAGTAAATCAAAAAAATAAAATCAAGTGGGCCAACATTACATTTCTATATGTGTGTGTCGTTCACATGTATGTTTCGTGTCTTACGTGTATTTATGTGTATGCTTCATGTCTTAAGTGTATTTATGTGTATGCTTCCTATATTGCGTGTATTTACGTGTATGCTTCATGTCTTATGTATACTTATATGTTTGCTTCATGCTTGATGTGTCTTCAACAGGTTTACTCCATGTGTGTTTATAATTACTTATGCTTAACAATTATGAAAATGCCAAATCTATAAGAGCTTTGGAACACTGCTATAAAATCTGTCAAATGTTTCTTGGGTTGAGAAATTTATTCTCATGTATTTTTCCATAATAAAGAAAACAAAATTAGCAAGCACATGAGGATAGAGTAGGGCAAGCCTAACATTCTGAAAGGCGTGGGAAAAAGGACCTAAATATTTTTTGTCCAAATAAATGGGAAATGTCGATTGGTGGTAGTTAGGAGAAATATTTTCGAATTTTACATGGACCCCCTACGTCTCTTCAAAGGCCCTAAGGTTAGAAACCAAATCAACAAATAACGAGGAATTATTGTGACTGATTACAAGTAATAGACAGCAACACTAACAAATTAACTTATTTAAAATTAAATTATTATCAATCTCTAAATGCAGCAATGAAGAGTTGTAACTATTGAGGTGAAAAGGTGTGACTCCCTCAAACTTGAGATATAAAAGGGAGAGCATTTCATTTGAGAGACATCCATAACATCATTGAAGAATTCAATTGAGAATAGAACCTTAAGTGATTTTGCAAGGAAATTAAATTAGGTTCTCAAGAATAGATGTGAGAAAGGATGTGACTCCTAATGTGAAAAGATATGACTCCTAATGTAAAAGGTTGTGACCCTTCAAATGTGAAAGGTTGTGCCTCTTCAAATGTGAAAGGTTATGACCCTTCAAATGTGAAAGACTGTGACTTCCTCAACAATAAGATATAAAAGGGAAATTATTTCCTTGTGATGAAATCATCAAAAGGAAATAAATCTATCAATCAATTTGGAAGTAAAATATTATTCTCAAAAGGCAGCCATGAAGAGTGGTGACTCATTTATTGTGAAGGGTGGTGACTCCTTCAAGAAATGGATATAAAGCATAAATCAATTCATTGACATTCAATAAGCAATCATCACTCACCTATCCATCAAGAAATCAAGCAATCATTACTCATCTATCCATCCAGAAATCAAACAATCATCACTCATCTATTCATCAAGAAATCAAGCAATCAAAATATCAAAAAGATTCCCAAGGAAGGAACAATCAATCATAAACTCAACATAGTTAATGATAAAATCTAACGATATAACTTGATTTTCAAATAGAAATCCACATGTTTCCATCACTAGTTGACACAAAGATTTAGGCATAACTAAGATACAAAGATGGATTAAGATTATCTTACTTTCAAACTTCGAGATATAAGTACATTGAGATATCATCTTGACCTAGGATGGTCAATCTCTTAAAAGCCAAACAATAACATTAAAGTCCACAAAAATATTCCAAAACAATCTACAATGGTTTATCTAGAAATTTTGTATTACCCATAACACCCCAATTGAAACATCATAGAGTGGATTATTATTAGCATGCCTAGTCGGAATTAGAAATAATACTAAAAATCTAAAGTCTAAATTCAACCAAACTCTAATATGCCAAAACAACATTTTTGAGAGAATGTAATGAAGACAACTCAATTCTTTAGGAACCTACAAATTTGGACTCTCGAGAGATCCTACGAGAAATTTTGGAAATCTATCGTAGGGTATATTCATCAAGCTTCATGAAGGAGGAACACAATTTTTCTAATGAAGAGTAATTTGTTCATTTTGAACAAGATTATAAAGTACAAATCCAGTCCATACCACATATGAGTGAAAGAATGGTGATGCATGGATCTAACTTGTAACCTACAAAATTGATCTTGTAGACTTTGTTTGTGGACCAAGGTCACTTCTATATTTGATATCTATAGTAGATCATTTCATCCGAGGGTCTTATTCTCCTAAGTCATCCTTCTTGATTAGAGTAGCTCTACATTCATGATTAAAAATCAAGGACATCAATATTAGGCATACATGTGCCTTAGATAAATTTGATACAAATCAAGTTACACCCAAATTTGTTACATAAGTCTATTTTAAGTTACATTGTGGGCCCATAACCCACAAATCCCAGGATCATTGTCACCTCTTTAACTTTGGGAAAAATTGTTGTTGTTTTGAACTAGGTGGAATAAAACAATCCTTTTCTAAAATATGAAAATCATCCTAGTGTTAAACATGGGGGTATGTCAAATTTTTACAAGAGGAATGACAACCTCCAATTGATTTGGAAGTTAGGAAAGAATTGGATATTAGTGTTGTTGTACCCAAAATAAATTTTTGGCATTCTGTATAAATTGAGCTAAATCTTGTTAAAATGTCATTAAAAGTCTATTTTAGGTCAAACCAAACATAGGGTCTTTGTGGGTTTTTGTCAAGGAACATATGTGCAAAATTTTAAAAATTTGAAAATCAGGGTTTTACTATTTTTAGGGAAACCCCCGAAAATAGGACCTTCCCAAAAATGATTGAAAATTATTTTGATAGGATTAAAAGGCTTCACAATCACATTGGTCAAGTCAGAATCATCAAAAGACACGTTTTACTCTGGTGGGTCTATTTCTATTTTTCAGGAACAAAGTTAGGAGCTCCACAGCCATTAATGGCAGATTGGCCAGTAACAGGTGCTGAAAGCTAAGCTTCAAAAGCTTCAACGACGCAACCATGGCAAAAAAGATCTAAAATGATGTTGTTTGTTGAAGGAGATTCCTGAAACCCAAAAAGGTCAAAATTTTACTAACTCTGGAACGTTACAAAGGAGAGACAAGTTCGCAATGCTGAAAAGAGCCTTTTTCAAGCAAGGGCGCCCATGATCTTTAAAGGTCAAATGCAATCTGTTGAATCATCCAAGGCAGTCATCCTCGGCGTTTGCTTGCTAGCGCAACAACGAAACAAACAGCTAGATCATCTGATGAGTTGATCATAAGCAATTGCCGACGAAGCAAAAAGAGGCAATTGATGAAGTATCAAGAAACAGCTGTCAAAAGTAAAGATCAAAGAAAAAGAGCCTTTTTCCAAAGAAAGGCGCCCTTCTTTCTGGACCTCTGGATGCTGACAATTGACCGAAGGCCTCCCATGACAATCTTCTCAGCCTAGGTAGATCTCAACAACGTGACTGCAAGCACAAGCATCTGACGAAGCAGTCAACAAATAATCAGGATCAAACCAGGCAACTTTTCAGATAAAGATAACTAAGCTGAAGGGAAAAAGCGCCCTTTTCAATGAGGGGCGCCCTTGAATAAAGGAACCCCAAAATGACTTCTAAATTTTCCAACTCCAGTCATCTTTGGCGAAACGGAGTTGGCTACCTGACGAGATATCAAGCGAGATCATTTGATTCTCCGATCAACGAGAAATCCAGATCAAAGCACGGGAGGTCATTTCAAAAGGCTGAAGAATGAAGATTGAAAATCCACCAAGGCAAAAGCAAAAGCGCCCTTTCTTTTGAAGCCTTGAACTCAGCTTTTTGTTATCATGTCCCCCAGGCACTTCTCTTCAGGTTGGATCCAGCTCAACAGTGAATGTGTCAGCAACAGCTCAGGATCAACAGATCAAGCTAGATTCAAGATCAAACTAAGGTCATTCAAGAGAGAAAACAATAAAAACTTGTAAAACTCAAAAGGGACACCTAGAAGAAGTCAAAGGCTAAAATGTTGACTAAAGTCAAGATACTTTGAGATAAACTTGGCTAAATCACTCCACGATCAGTGGAAATCACCTTTTTTGAACTTCAGATCAAGCCAAAACAACTTTTGATCATGAGTTAGGTCCCCAAACTTGTGGATCTAAGGCTTGAGTCTATATAATCAAGGTATAGGCATCCTACTTCATTATTTCATTGCAGGTTAAGGATCAAGAACAGCCATAAGCTCTCAAGGACGCCATTTATAGATCTGGACAAGGTTTTCATCCGTTCTTCAATATTTCTTGCAGATCTGAAGCAAAAGAAGATTGCTAATCTGAGGTTGGATTCAGAGACAAATTTTCTCAGGGAGTCAGATAAAAACTTCCAATCCATCTTCTATCTACTTCCTCTCTTCTTGTCTTAGGTTTTCTTACATGTCACACAAAGCAGCAGGCTATATCAGATCTAATCAACTGGGTAGATTTAGCATAATTTTCCAGTGAAACCCATCTCGTCAGATTTTCCAGAATCAGCAAACTTGCTACCCCTATTTTTGGGGGTTTTTCCCAAAAAGTTTCAAAATCAAAATTCTGAGGAACTGGGCTTGTTCAGCATTGAAGCACAAACAAAACCCATGTGCTAGACTTTTTTCGGAAAAATACTTCTCAGCAGGGCGCTATTTTTAGGGGTTTTTCAGAAGTTATCTGAACACATCCGTGTTTACAGTCAACAGGCGAGTTCTTCTTCACAGAATGACAATTTGGTGTCCTTGGGCTCCAATTGAACAACCAAACCTTGCACCAACAACTCTCCAACCAGATCTTACACACATTGTTGGAGAGCAAACGAACATCATCAGCAATTTGCGGATCTTTATCTTTGAAAAGAATACATCTCCCACTTAGTGGAGAGCCGCAGCAATTACTCTAGACGAAGAAGAAAGAAAGGCTGATCTTGTAGCAGTAAGACCAGTTTTACCACCTCTCACATGGCAATAAGCGCCTTGGCTTGCCAGCTGCGAAGAGGTCATTCCAAGCATGGAGCCGCCAAAATTACCAAGAGCAATAGCTTGCGCAAGAAGAGATGTCGTGTCATCAAAGCATTAATTATTCGGAAACGGAAGAAGTCAACACATGGATCAAGGAGCTGTTGACCGAAAATGGTGAAGTGTGAAAAGACCAAAGAAGGACGTCCTACACCCTCCAAGTGGCATTTATGATACTTGAGTTTGACTTGATGCTTCTTTCCAAGTCAACTCAAGATGACATTAAATGTAATTGGAGTTAACTTGATGCCCCTTTCCAAGTTAACTCCATATCCCTTAAATCATGCATTGTTAGATCCCACTGATTAAGGATGTCTAATCGGCTTCCATAATTTGTGGATCTTAGATCTCCACTAAATGTGGATGTCTATTTTGGAGGGATACTTACATTAAAGTTCACCTTTTGTTTACTTTCAGTCAATTGAAGTAGTTTCCAGTTGACTCTTTGTTTACTTTCAGTTAACTGAAGTAGTCTTCCAGTTAACTGCTTGTTCCCCCTTTTTAGGAATAAATCTTGCTAATTGATTGGCAAGAACTCATTGTTAACTCAAGGAGATTTTGGGGTTGCCCACTCCTTTGAGTTCTATAAATAAGAGCCTTGGGCTCATTGTTTGTTTAACTTTTACTTGCTATGCAAAATTGTTGCACCATTGTTGCCAACAGCTTTGAAAGCGAATATTTGTTCACTCTTGGATGAGAGTTCGTTGGTTGATTGTAATTGTGCATGATTTTGTGCCTTTGCTATCCCAACCTTTGTAATTCGTTGATGAAGCTTGAAGAAGAATATCAAAAGGCGCTTGCATTTTGATCTCCCTATTTGAGTTATTTCCACGTCTTGTATCAAATAGCTTGTTGTTTCATTTCCCTCCTCGGATAGGGGTTCCTCCTCCTTGGATATTTGTAATTGACAGTTATCGTTTGTTGTTGTTTAATGTATTGTCCTTCAATCTATACTTCGGATAGGGATTCCTCCTCCTTAGCAAGTTTGTTGGCCAAGACATCGTCATTTTGTTGTTTCTTGTAAACCGTTTCCTAGCCCATACCTCGAATAGGGGTTCCTCCTCCTTGGCAGGTCTCAAATCCAGTTACTGTAAAGAGTGTTTGCTTGTACCAACCTTATCCCAACATATATCCGAGAGTTCATAGTCTCGGCCATATTCTCAGGAGATGGAAAATTCAGGTGATCTAACCAATCCATTCTCACTCCTATACCCTCATGCTTTGTTTACCTTGAGGATATTGGATAGATTAAAAGCTAGAATAGTCATAGTTAAGATCTGCAAAAACCAGAGAAAAATCTTAGCTGTGGCGCATTGTGTTTGTGCGCCCTTGTGTCCTACGCTGTACAAAAAGATAGGAACCTTAGTTTACCATTCCCTTCCTTACACATTGCTTTCAAGGAGGGATTCTCCTCTTTAAATAACGAAGAAGTGTTGCAAAACATTTGAATGAGCGTTTACAATCGCACTCCAGGAGGTGCTAATTTAAACGCCAACAAGTGTAACCCTATGAATTTAAGTCCTTATATGAAGTGCTGGAGGACGATAATTGTTTGCTGTGAATTCTAAGGCTTTTGTACATCTTTCATTTTATTGGAATGATCAATCCAATAATTTTGTACTTGAGTATTATCTAGGAAATGTATACTTAGATGGTTATAACATGTCATTAATAACCTATAGGTATGACAAAGTGATATATGTTGAAAGATGTTTTGACTAGGTTAAGTGTTACAAAAACCCTATAAGCTATTTTATATTACATCCTCATTAGAAACAAACATACCTCAAAACTTTGTTTGAATGTTTACACAAAATGAAATATGCTTTATCTAAGGGAAGTTGTCACTCGTTTCCATTTGATTGTTTAAGAGAAAAAGGATACAACATGTAGTAAAAGACATCTAGATCCTTTTACTCAAATGCAAAAGTGGTTTTGCACAAAGGAGTGGGATCTTGATATTCACAACATTCCCATAATCCATCATGATTTTGGATTTCAACAAGGGTAATGAAGAATTTGTATCATTGCCCAAGATCTTTGTGGTAATGAAATGAGAGAAAACTTGTCTTAAATAACAGTTCTTGCCAATTTCCAACTCTTGGTTTTGTTGTTGACAATTATTGGGAAGTAGTAGTACATGAGTCAGAAGAATCTTGGACAATAAATTGCCCTAATACTTTAGAGGATGGTATTAACCTTATTGGTAGTCAAGTTGAGGTAAGTATACTAACTACTACTCTCTAAGGACATCATTGTACTATAGAGTTAGATATAACCAAGATAATTGTCACTAGCTGTAAAGTTTTCAATTCCTATTGCTTGAGGACAAGAATTATTGGGAAGGGAGGACTGTCATACCCCCTCGTCATATATCACAAAGCCCCATTGCAGCTTGTCCTAAATCGCTGATATGGAAGCAGCAACCAAAAAGACTCTTCAAAAGCGTGGATTTTTTCAAAGGGATCGCAGAATTAATAAGGGAGATATTAATGCAGCATTCCACCAAGGATATCAATTATTAATATGCATGGATTCACCAAGAATTAAATAATAAACAATTAAGAGAGTTGAGGCAGGGATTGGGAATAAAAGAAATAAATTAAGTTGGAACAAAAAGACATACCCTTTGGAAAGGAGATGTCTATTCCAAAGGTTGCATCATTTCATGAAGACATGAGGATATATAAGGGAGGCAATCTTTGCAAAAGGCATCAATTGGATCAATCAAGCAGATTGGAAACAAAGGAATAAGGATTGGAAATTATAAGAGATCTATTGGATTAAATATTATTGGCAAGAATATATTTGGGAAGTAAGTTTTAAATATATATGTTTATGCAAAAGTGATTATTGTAAGTTTTGATTTAATTAGAAATATATATATATATATATATATGATCATGCAATAATGATGCTTGCAGCAATTATTGATCCTTTTAAGTAATTATGATTCTTCCTTTATTATAAATATGGATAATAGAATTCTTATAATAACCTATTTTGAATTTAGAGAAGTGGATTGCAAAATAGGAAGGCCGATCAACCTTTTGAGTTCATGATGATGAAGGCCCGACAACTTGCCATCAAGTATGCCACCCCCGGAGGAGCTCTGGGCGGGAGGCAAATGTGTGCTCCCGGGCTTGGTGGAAGGGAGGTAGTCTTCACACTCTTATCAACCACGCCACCCAAATATGGAGCACTCTGGGCTGAGGAAATAAGTGCTCTTGGGCTTGATCAAGGGGATGGAGCCCTCCAAGGTGGACTGAGGGATGGAAGGGCGGCCCACCTTCCATGCTCTCGCAATACAAGGGCAACCAACCTTGAGATTGCGGTTTGCAACCATTTCGACGAATTCCTAATGAGATTATTATGGGGAATCCAGATTGGAATGGCTATTGCCTTAATTAGATTTTGATGTGACTAATGTCCATGGATATCATGATGTTACTAATGATTAGTAATATGTATATTTTCATGGCTTATGATCTAATGTCAATTTCTAGTGACTAATTTGGTGTGCAAGACCTAAACCAGGATTATATTTATAAAGGGCATTTCAATTGGTAAATTTACAATCTTAAATGCATTAAATTTCTTATTTTGGATTCTAATTGTGCTTTTAGGGAAAAATCTAGGAATATCCCAAGTAGGGGATTACAAACATATTGAAAATACAAGCAAGAAACTATAGAATTCAACCCATCCTATATCAGCCATTATTCACTTCATCAGAAGAGTTGAAGACCCCACAAGAATTGAATGGCCGAGAAAAGATCACTTTCAATTACCGTGATTTGTGCTTCATATGTGTGAGGCATTACGTGGTAGACATATCAAATTTAAAATAAGAAGGATCTCTTACCATCTTCAGAAAATGACATAGTTGCCGCCAAGACCCGGTGCCGAATCGACATCGGGGAGATTGGTACCGTACCCGGTCGACATATTTTGAAAATAGGAGACGGGGTACTTGGAGACGCCAATTTTTTAATATAAAATTAATAATATATAGAAAATCTGAAAATATAATGACATTATATATATATATATAAAAATAATATTAAAAACATAACAAAAGACAATACAAATTAATAATATTAAGTTAATACTATATAATATATAGTATATAATAAATATTATAAAATTTATTATAATATATAATAAATAATATTAAAAATATAACAAAACACAATATATATTAATAATATTAAGTTAAATAATATTAAATGTAAATATATTAAATGCTAATTTTTTTTAATACAAAATTAATAAAAATAAAATAATATTGATTTTTATACACATTTAAAAAAGTAAAATGCACGATTTTTTTTTTATTAAACAATGAAACATTGAAAAACCTATAAAGAAAACTTAAAAGGAAAAATTTAAACTAAAACAAGTCGCAACAGCCTATGGAAAAATGCACGCAACGACACGGTCTGGTCGGCCAGGATAGACTTGTTCTATGGTCGCGTGGCTCGGCATGCCTTGACCTTATGCCCTCTTGTCACACGCTGCAGAATAAATGTGCGCTTGAACTCACTTACTCACAATATAGAAAAAATGTGCGCCCTTGCTGCTAGCTGTGTCCAGACTCGCGGAAACCAGCTTGGGCATTGATTTTATAAAAGACCCGTCAAAAACCCTAAACGAAAATGCTTTCACGAAAATATATTTCACTAAAAAAAGCTGCTGATTTTTCCGTACGAATATAAACACGATTTTTTACGAATTTCATACACTTTTTAAATACACGGTGACACAGGACACGGGAGACCTTGCGGGAGACGCCGTTTTTAGGTTTCAGAGATGTGGGAGACGGCAGGAAACGTCTTGAAAGTCTCCATACGCGAAATGGAGTCTCCGGTGCTGGTGCGGTGTTGGAGACGCTGCTCGGTCCTCGAGGAGCGCCTCAGGAGGAAACGCGCCTCCGCAACTATGGAAAATGAGGTTTCTTTTTAGAAAATACGTATAGAAAGTAGAGATGATAAAGATTAAGATCAAATAAACCGGCAAGTATATTTTCAAAGGTCATTTGTTTGTGTATTTAAATTTACTGAGGATTCAAATTATAACATTCACCCATATCGACTAATCAACACTATAAACATTTATAATAAACAAAGATACTTCCATTTCCTTCACTTGTAGGTTGTCAACATAAAAACACATTCAATCTCAAAAATGATAGCAAAAATGTTGTTTATCACATGCGAGAAAGACAAGCAGTGCAATGAGTATCAACCTAAAGGAAAAAAATATAAACTGTGCTCTGAGTAAATGTCTCCGTGCCAGGTTCTTCCTCCAACTTCCTTAAAACCATTATAGATGCCAGAGCAAAAAGCCTTCAGATTTGGTTACATTTCAAGTTTAGAAGCATTAAATTTCATTGTTCTACATACAAACTAAGAATGTATCCAAAAACCACTGTACCAATACTTGTAATGTACTCATAGAGAGAGGTTACTGGACACTTCAGCACAATTGTATTTCACAGACACAGGAGTATTCCTCTTATACCCAAATGTTAGGAGATTCTGCTCCAGCAAGCGCTACATGATTCATACTTGACATGTTCATGAACATCAAGATTCAAGCTAAAGGGTGTGGTAACTATGATGGGAACACCTCCTCATGAACTTATTTTGAAAGGACGTTGAAAATATAACTAACTCATAGTTTACACTAATGTAACATTCTTCTATACCTAAAGAAATATAGGAATGGATTATTATAAATCAAAACAAGAAAAAATATGCAGACAAGAAGAAAACTGTATATTTATCATTGAATTTACACTGGCCAAAACGGCTGGTGTATATCTTTTGCTTTT
Source organism: Sequoia sempervirens (assembly GCA_007258455.2). Classification (NCBI taxonomy): domain Eukaryota; kingdom Viridiplantae; phylum Streptophyta; class Pinopsida; order Cupressales; family Cupressaceae; genus Sequoia; species Sequoia sempervirens. Next base: position 16,401 of record VDFB02030279.1, read on the forward strand.
GCATGTTCATCTTCCATAATCTCTATGTAGCTCATTCATGAAATGATACATCATTGACACATAGTCCAAACAAACTCAAGACTTTGTTGTTCTTTTTGTTTTTGTAGATTGGCAAACTCTTATACCCAAAATCTTATTTAATGCATCAAGTGGAAGCATTATCAAGATACAATATCATTTTATCTTGGATGCTACATATAAAGGGTATCTCTTCCATCAAAACTCACTTAGGACATTCACCCAACGTCATCTAAGTGAGACACATTATCATGGCCACATTAATACAAGCATCATGACCTACTCGGCTTGAAAATGGGTTACATCATAACAATGATACAATCACTACACCGAAACATTAGACCGATGTCCCTCTAGATATTTAATTTGTTGTTCTCAATTACAATAAGATACTTTTCTTCACTCATAAAATCGAAGCACTCACATTTATTAAAATTCAAGTACAAAATGAACTTTAGTGTCATTTTACTAATCACGTGTGCACCTTGTCGTCTATGTTCGAACTCATGAGTTAAAGTTAATAGAGGGTTAGTAGCAATGATCATCTAAGAACCTGCAATGCAATCATCAAGGACTATTAGAGAACATGTAACGCAATCATCAAGGACTTCATAATGACACCACAACAGACAAATACAACTTCAAGGAAGCATCTATTTCAATGAAAAAGCATTGAGTAACTAAAACACCTCTTAAAATTCTAGGAAAAATTTTAAGTGTGTATTTTTAAAAGTTTTGAGAACTTAGCCCATAGTCACATTATACATACATGAAAATGGCATGACAAACCAAAAGTATAAATAGAATTCAATCACACAGGCTTAAAATGAGAAAAACATGGGAATTTAAAAGATGCTAAAATGGTCATAAAAACATGGAAAAAAAACTGCAAATTTTATTTCATGCCAGATAGTGTGTAATAAGAAAAACAAAGTCTAAACTTCAATTATACAACATAAATTCCAGAGAGGATCTTTTTTCATTGCTAGAGAATGAGAGGATTGATTACACGTGTCTAATATTGGGTCCAACTAGATCAAGGATTTCCTTCCACATACACCCTAACAGTACTTCTACATGGAATGCAATCATAAAGGGCTCTAAGAGATGGATTGTTTTCCCTCCTGACGTGTTCCCTCCTAGTGTGCAACCTAATCCAAGTGGTGTTGAGCTGGAATCACCAATTTCTATAATTGAGTGGTTCATAAATTTCTATGGAGAGACTAAACACTTGAATAAGAGACACATTGAATGAATTTGCAGGGTACACAAGGCTATCTTTGTGCCCAATGGATGGTGCGATTTAGTTATTAATTTTGATAACTCCATTGCTATCACATAAAATTATGTAAGTTGTTAAGTAATCCTTAAAATGCATTAGGATTTCACAATTTTAATTTTATTTTTTATAGCTTGCTTCTAGGATCACCGTGTGGTGATAATACTTTCATTCATATTAAATGCACTCCAATGGAAAGAGAGCTTATAAAAGCAATGACAT
>VDFB02030280.1:0-100982 GCA_007258455.2 Sequoia sempervirens
ATTAATTCTATTATATTTCAACTTCCATAGGCAAGGTGTCATTCTTCATGGTTTTGATGTAGTCTCTTCTTTCCCATTGAAAAGATGTTTTTAGTAGTTCGATACTTATGATTTATGTGGAGGAAGTGCCTATACTCATCAAACACCTACTTTCCTAAACTTGTTGAACAACGAGATTTCATCTTTGGACCATAAACTGGACATGCAAATTTTCCTTTGTTTGAAGACTGCATCATATATAATTGGATTAAATAAGTCAATTTTTATAATTATATATAATGAATAGATTATTTTAAAAATATGCATGATATCTACTTCATCAAATTAAATATTGTTAAAGTGCAGTCGAACGTTATAACATACCACAAAAATGTGTTAGCCGGGGGGCATCATGAATTGTCTATACAAGCATTGCATGGAATTGAAATTGTCTTTGTCCTATTGGTCTAGAGACATCATACATAGTGACACCATTCCATAACTTTAGTAACTCGTCGATAAGAGGCTCGATATATACATTCATATCTTTAACTTGGTACTTACCTAGTTGAATGAACATAACATTACATAATTATTATAACTATTTTACTGCAATATATATAAATTAATGTACATGACTATTGAATGAAAAAAATATAAGTCATTATGCAACAAATAAGACAAACGAGATGCTACTACGTTAAAGAAAATTGATGTAAACAAATACCTGGAACAATCATTGGCAACATTATGTGCTCCCTCTTTATTGACATCCATGGAGGAATGCTATTGTTGATAACAAAAACAAGCCACACCGAGTAAATAGATCCCATCTCTCCAAATGGTTTGACATCGTCTGCTCCCAATGAAAGCCTGAGATTACAAGGTTATTCTTTAAAGTGTGGCCATTTTTCCTCCATGTCCCTAAATGAAGAACCATCTGCAGGCATTCCAAGAATGTCATCTCCACTTCTATTCCATGCATGGTAATCCATAAATTGCGCTAAGCTTTTGCACCTAAATAATCGTTGCATACGTGGAATAATGAGAATATAATGAAGAACCTTGCGAGACACCTTTTTTGTTAGTTGATCTGTTTGATATCTACTGATATGACATTCTGGACATTCTGTTACAAATTCCTAGTGTTTATGATATATAATATGATCATTGGGACATGCATCTATTGCTTGATACTCCATTCTGATATCTTTCATAATGCCAGATAAATCTCAGTATGAGCGAGGTAAAATATTTGATGGTGGCAACAAAAATTCACCAATCAATCTACAACAAAAAATAATTTGTTAATATAAATAATATTAATGGTACATATTTCATCCTTTATTTACTAGTGATGAACTAACAACAATTAAAATAGATGAAAAAAGATGACATATATGACATACCTTAACATCTGTGAGATTGCTATGTTTGATAAACCATTCATAACCTTCAAGTTCAACAACAACAATACAATAGAGAGATGAGTTGTTTGGGAGCCTTCATAAAGGGGCTTGTATGCCTTCTCAAGTATAGGTAAATCATGAACATCATCAAAGTCATCTCGTTCATCATGATCAGCTCTACCACTAAATGTGTCATGGATCAATGTATTTGTACCATCATATTCAACTGTGTTTTTTGGCACATGATCATCTTCTTCCATAGGATCATTAACTTCAACTTCGATATTCACAGCTCCATGTTCATCTGCTTGCAAAACCATATTATTCGGGCCGTGATAATCCATATCATCTGCCCTAGAGCATCCCACCTTTATAATAATGATAGACACAAATAAACCATGATCATGATCAAGTAATTATATATATATATATAATGATAAAACGATATAAACATTTACAAATCTCAATCAATATAAACAAACACATATAATGAAAAAACTTACCAATGGACGATAATCATGCCCCCTTTAAACATGACCATGTTGCCACAATGTTTCTCACAAATTACAGATTAAAAGTCGCCTCATCTTTTAAGCCCTGTACTATTACAAGGACAATAACATTTTCCATCACCCTTTCTTTTCAATCTAGCCCACAATCTATCAAGTGTCTCTTCATTTTTTTTTGGACTAATATTATCTGACATGATTTTTCTTTACGAAGCTTGATTATTTAGATCTTCAAAACATATCAAACTCACACTCCAATAATTTGTATTCATAGATAGGTAACATAATATAATAATTCTGATATTTTACACCAAAAAAATTTGGCATGCAACCACCCCCGCAAAAGAGAAGATAGTCTGAAGTTAATGACCCCAAAAAACACTTTACAATGCTAATTACAAAACTTATTAAATTCTGATTTTACTATGATTTCCAAACTGCTACATCCTAAAATCAAATATTGAACTTGATTGCAAACTTCCTACAATGATGGAGGTAGCGAGCTAGTAAGAGCAAGTGACTCATTCCTAAGGAGCAACAAGTTAGAATCATCATTGCTAATGTCAATACAGATTTATCCTTTTAGTTAAAGATGCAATGTGTCACTTCTCTTATGATGAGAGTTTCTATCCTTGTGGGCCCCCTCAACATTGAGAGAGCCCTAATCGCACAAGGAAGCACACACTAGTAGAATTTGGAAAATAAAAGACTAGGTGACTAAAACTTTTAGTCACAACAACTAAAAATGACTAAATTCTACTTATTTTTTGCAACTTAGCTATAAATGAGTAAATAAATTACTAGTTTGGTCGTTGATTAAAAAATATTTATTCACAAAAATAAAAATGACTAAATAGTTAGTCATTTATTTAGTCACAATCCATTTGAATAAATCATTTAAGGAATCAAGAATATAGCCCGCCAAAATACTCTAAAACTTTAATAAACATACCGTAAAACTTTTGTCAAAATCTTATTTTCAGGCGTAGCCCACCAGAATGGAGTTTTTATTTTAATAAACATACTCTAAAACCTTTGTCAAAACATTATTTTCAAGCATAGACCGCCAAAATGGAGAAGTGTTTCCATAAAGAATGACAGAGAATGGTGAGAAGATGTGCATGAAAGGAGGCATAAGATTCATCGCTGCTTATCTCATTCCTACTTTGCTCAACAAATCTTACATTGTTCCCGCTACTATTTGTAATCTAGGTATTTACTTGACATATATTTGCATAATCTCAAATTCCTTCAGAGGCTTTTGAAGTATCAATGTATCCTATATAGGGTTTAGAATGATTTCTTTTAATTAAATAAATAAATAAATGATGTGTTTCCCAGAATTAGATAATGTGGAGATCTCCTCAATCTGTCCCAGCACACTATCCTCTTTGGCACTGTATTCATTACTCCAGCTACTAGGGTTTTGCATGTAACATCTTTAATATCTTCATGACCGTGGATTTTAAATAGATCTCAATCTTTGATTTAATCCTTTTCATGGTAACCCTGAAAGTTCCATAATCCACCTTCAATCTCTTCTAAGAACGGCATCTTAAGCTAGATTGCATAGTATGCATATAAAGCAAGTCCTTCATACCCGCCATTGTTCCAAACCACCACTCACTGCCTTGCTTAAAATGTTGCCTCCATAAGCACAATAGCATGTTTTAAAATCATGGTTGTTAGTGATTGACCATTAAGGTCACCACTTTCATCAAGATACAATGAGATTTTTTGTCTCGCAAACCAAGGCATTATGCAAGATAACATTGTGAATTGTTTGTTGCATACCATTTGGATTTTCTTGCACATTTACTTTCATTTTAACTTCCTTTAAGATCAGTATCATGACCCTCAACAACAAAATTTCACTCATTATCACTTGAAAATTCCTTTCATAAGCATCCTTCTATAAAATCAAACTATACCCTATAAACTGCCTACTTACTACAAGGGACTCATTGATTCATGGTATTATAGATCTTAAGATCCTTCAACCTTATTGACACTACTTATCGGCCACAAGGTATTATTCACTATTCTCCCATCTTTGATGAGTCTCAAACACGCTTCAAACATGCAATCCACTACCTCCATTATACATTAATGGCTAAGAAGAAACATTGAACCTATGATTACCACTACTACTTCATTTGGATAGTCATTCCTCAACACTACCAAAAGAATTTGAAAACCCTCTTCACTCACTTTATATGCAAGTTCTATTGGTATTCAAGTGATTGTCATTCTTCTTACCATAGATTGCATTTCCTTAAATACTTGTGGTCTAGATTGCAAGATTTTATTAGCTACAATGTCTCTGATTGTAACCTCAGTTGTTTATGTTTCTACGTAGGGTGTACCTATCATGCTCTTACCAATGGTATTGTAGAAAATTAGTTGTCCTTGTGGTATGATCTTGATTGTATCTTAGAGTGTGTGGGAAGCTTGTGTTTGATCATTAAGGTATGTAAAATTGATCAGGGAAATGTATCCTATATAGCATGGGTCTTGCTTTAATACTTTCCATAATGGTTATTAGCATATCACATTATTATATAGTTTGCGGTAACCCAAGATTGCATTCAAGTATGTAACAAACTTGGTTTGTAGTTTAAGCTATACACTTTTAAGTAACATTCATAAGGTTTAGAAAATCTTGATCACTCTCTAGAATAGCCCATTAAACATGGGTTGTGCTTGAATGCACTACATAATTGATATAACACAACCACTCTGCATATCAACCAGAGTTATAGGCTCTTTATTGCAGCAAGAGGTAATCACTCTTCGATCATGCTATAATTACATCCTAACCTGTTAAACTTGAGACAACCTGAATGCACCCAATGATGATTGACACCTACATTATACAACCTGAATTAACTACATTATATGAGTGCCTCCATTTATATCACAACATAGCCACATTAAACTTGGGTCACACATGAATGCATCATGTATTTGTTATAGCACAACCATGCCACATGACCAATAGAGTTATGGATCACATAATTAGAGTCACAAGAATTTGTTTCTTGGTTGTGATCTTATGGTGATTCCACACAACAAAATCTGACATGAAATTCTCAAAACCCTAAACCTCTAAAAATGAAATCAATGAGATGTTGCTTTAAAATATCATTTTCAAACTTGGAACTACAAATCAGACTTCACAACTGAATTCTGCAAAAAGACAATGACTACCCTCAACCTGGCGATATCTTCTTGAATTTTTTCTTATTTTTTCATCCTTAGTTCTCCACAAACTGTCTCAAGTAGAGCAAAACAGTATCGCAATAAATCGACGAGCTCACTTTTCTTTATGTCGGCCACAATTTGGTTTTTTTCTATTTTTCATGTTTGTCGAAATTTTGACAAAACTGATAGTCAAAATTGTGACGAAACCCAGGTTCGTCAAAATTTCGACGAACGTTGGGGATAAACTTTCAAAAAATTAAAAATTACACATCAAATTTTACAAGCACCCGATGATACATCAAATTATGCATATTTCATCAAACAATTTCATCGGATTTTGCAGTCAAATGCTACATGGATGGTAGTTAGAAAGTGATTGTAATAAGTCATCCTTAGTTCTCCACAAACTGTCTCAAGTAGAGCAAAACAGTATCGCAATAAATCGACGAGCTCACTTTTCTTTATGTCGGCCACAATTTGGTTTTTTTCTATTTTTCATGTTTGTCGAAATTTTGACAAAACTGATAGTCAAAATTGTGACGAAACCCAGGTTCGTCAAAATTTCGACGAACGTTGGGGATAAACTTTCAAAAAATTAAAAATTACACATCAAATTTTACAAGCACCCGATGATACATCAAATTATGCATATTTCATCAAACAATTTCATCGGATTTTGCAGTCAAATGAGTTAGTGATGGTTAATAATTGATAACTACATGGATGGTAGTTAGAAAGTGATTGTAATAAGTATAATTGCTAAATGTTCTTGCAAAATGAGACATGGTTTGAGTGTCATGGTTGAAAGATAAAATGTCTTCTTAAGAACATATTTAGAAAATTTGAATGTTATGAGTGATTGCTCCCAAAAATAATTATGTTAAATGACAAAGGTATAAGTGTGATTTTATTGATAGTTGTGTAACTCTAGTTAGATTAACATTTTTTCATTTATGAACTTTATGACTAATGTTAAACCCTTGTACTTGGATTTGAATGGATAAATGTACTATATGTATAACTCTTCCTTAGTGGTGTCAAGACTCATATGGTGTAGCATAATTTATATAATTCAATGTTGAACCATGGTATATTTCCTTATTAGTATAGCGAATAATAATTGTAATTTTAATAAGATTATGTGTGATATTGTTTGGGGGTTAATTCTCTATACTTAAGGACTTCCAGGAGGAAGTCTATACAAGGGGGGGAGAATGTAAGGCCAATTAGTCAATTCCACATAATGTAGGCAAGATTTTCTAGTATGTGATAACAATGTGCCTCATCACATAGAATTCATACAATTTATGATATCTTTATTAGTTGCTTATAGATTATTTTGCATGCATTGTGATAATGTGTTATAATTGAGAATGTATCTCTTTTCATTGTGTTTTCTTTGTTATGCTTGTCTTTGTCTATCTAGAGTCGTATTTAAATATTTGAATAATTGAGTTGCTGAGCTCTATTCCATATGGTCTTGAATTATGTGACTTTTAGTTTTTATACTCCCTTTTTCCCAATGGGCATCTTTTGAACCATAAGTGGAATCTATGTTGAGTAGAGTTGTTGATTGTTCATTAGCACTCTATAGCTCTATATTCAAAAATTTCATTTTATGCCTGCATAACATGTAGGCATAATATATATATCATTATAATCCTAGATGGCTTTGTACATGTGTGTGTGTGTGCGTATATATCATTTTACACGTATATGGGTTTGTTCGAAATTCATGATATACACGAATTAATGATTTAAATGGTTCAAATTAGTTGAGTAGTTTTGAATGATAAGTCTTGAGATTACTTATTGTTAAGGATGAGCATAGATGTTTTGAAATATGGTAGTGTTCAATTTTTAAAAAATTTAATTATCACGTAAAACTTAAGATGTTATTAAACAATCATACAAAAGAATCAAAGTTGGAATCATGAGATTTAAAGCATATTATTATCAAAAAAATATTTGAATTACATAATCACGAATATAATAATAATAATACAAAGCAAGATTAGACTTGTATAAAATAAAACAATTTACAGCAACATATTTTTCTTATACTTAAGGCTAACTGTTGTAATGTTCTGTGTGAATTTTATAAAATTTGCATGCATTATTTTGGAAATAAAATTATCTCTCCATACCATTGATGTGTTTAATTAATTAACCTAGATTCTTTCCCTAAACAAGAGTGCTTTACATTTCAATTATTCTTAAAATCAATAACGCAATAAGGAAATAAATAAATCCACTTTCAAAGGGGAGTGGATGTAAAAGAAAACTAGGATTGTCAGGAAATAATTATAATTATAATTACATATATATTAGGCATCAATATTAAAGATAAGGGGAATATCTAATTGTGTTAGACACCATAAAAAAATTTCATAATAATTGTGTGATGTTTTCAAGTTAATTTAATGGTTGTAATAATAACAATGCATGTTTAGTAATTGTTGAGGGAATTGTTGGCACACTCAAGGTCGTAGAAGTTAAGCAAGAGTTACACACCATGCCTCAAGTATGGGTAGTCACGGGGAGGGGAGGTTCCAACCACATTTTGTACTGGGAAGCATGCCATTAATTATGATGGGGGACTTTTGATCTAAATGTCTGAAAAGAAAGTCCTGTGATGCAATTAATGACTACAAAAAGAAAGAAAAAAACTTGGCTTGAGCTCATGAATTGAAGAGCTTTGGAACTCATTCTTTTTGGGGATCTACCTTTCATTTGTATTTAAGGGAATGGAAAAAGCTTTATTGGGGGCATATAAGAAATCTCATATTTTTCTATAAGTTGTAGGTGGTTGAAGCAATAGGACAATTTTAATGGTTGCAGCAACCCCCATGCAATTGCATTCTGGTGCAGGAGCACCTACACCTCATCCTCAATTTGTGATCATTTGATGGTGAATAGATGGTCAGTAGGTTAGAGTGAGTCTTTTGAGTATTTTTGTCTTGAATAAGGTCAATAAAGACCATTAGACATGTTCTAGGATGATTTTTTGAGTATTGGAATCAAAATGTGAAAAAATGCAATCTTGCACCAAAAGTTGCTTTTGTAGCCTATGAAGGAAAAATCTCAAATTTGCACATGGATATGAAATATTGGAGTCATGTTGTTGTAATAAGGCTATTTTAAATCCATTTGAATGATTTTTTTGGTCATAGGTGCTAGAAGTGAAAATTTTCTCCAAAAATGCAATGTTGTCATGTTGTAAATTGATGTAATTTCCACATAATGATGTAATCACCTTAACCAACGGTTACATATTTCAAAAAAAAATAGTTGAGGGTCATTGGAGAAGGTGGAAACATGTTTAAATAGCCTCCATTTGTTCGAGGCATGGTTGTTGGTCGATTTTTTGGAGATTTGAATGCAAATAAACTTTGTTTTTCTGATGTTTCCTGTGTTTTCATTTTTATTGTGCTTGGTACAGACAGTGACATCATTGTACGGGATCCAAGTGTTCATGGTTTGATAGAGGGAAGAGTAAGCTTTATTTTGGTGGTGATTTGACTTGATTTCATCAAGTATTAAGAAAGTTACATCAAATTTTTTGTAAGAGGGTCTGAAACCCTACCAAACTAGGGTTTGGTCTCAAAAATGGTTGTAATTCCCATTTCCACCGTGGAAAAAATCTAAATTCTCTTCATGTTTAAATTTTTTTTAGATGGAATGATGGAGTTTTGTGTGAGTTATTCGATTCCCTAGGACTGGTTTGTCCTTGCAACATGCCTGAAAATGTCCATTTGAATGCACTTCTTGTTGATTTCAAAGTATTTGAGTAATAATGATGGAAGTAATGTGTAGAAAGGGTCTTGGGAAGATTTTTGGAACATGTTGAATACTTTAGGGGTGTTGGGGTGTGCCTTGGCAAGTCAAAACCTTTCTTATATAGGCCTAATTAAGCCTTTTTGTGGATTGAAAATCATTCTTTTGAATCATTTGTTGTTAGTGTTTGGGAACCTGTAGGGGTTGATGCTAGATGTCTGAAAACAAGTTCCTTTATCTGGTTAATTCCTTTAACAAGTTTTTATCATGACTGTCTTGGTTTGTTAATGTTACAAGGTTGCATGGGCTTGTATGGAAGCAATGGGAGAATGGGTGTTTCAGAATGCAAAGTCAGATTATTTAATCATTTTTTGTCATGTTAAGAGTGATCAAAGCATCCCCAAGTCCTATAGTCATGTCTAGATGTGAGAACCTAGTTGGGTGGTTAAGTTTCCTTGTTGAAAGGAATAGTGAAATTGATGTGTGCACATAGAGTATTTGAGAGAAGCTAATGAAAAAGGAGTTGCTTCCCCTGCCACTTTGCATCACATTCTACTTGGGTAGTAGTTTCTCCCAAAATTGGTTGGATTGGAGTTATTTTCTGGTGCCTTATCTTTTTCCTCATCATTATAAAGAGATGGTTTTCATTTCAATGTGCGGTGCGGCACGTTTTGGATGACCCTGCCAGCATTACACTTTGGATGGTGCAATTTAAGTTTCTTTTCTTTTTGCCAATGCCAGTTTGGGGGATGTAGAAATTTTTAGGGACCAATGCTTGCTACTTTTCACTCTTCTCTACATCATATTAAAAATAAAAATTCATGCAAAAGTGGAGAGAAGATCTCTTAGATCAAAGAGGACGGTGTGGGCATATACAGGGGAGGGGTGCTGATTTAAAAAAAAGGAGATGAATACCACGAGTAGTGATAATGGAGGGTGATAAGTGGATAATTGGTTGTGATTTCCATTGCTAATACTATCATTGTGGGCTTTAATTTTTGGTTTTTATTCAAGAATGGTAGCGCCCTGGAGATCATGTGCAGCCAAGTTGAAATGTCTAAAAGAAAAAAATGTCATTTTAATTTTCTGGTCTTTTGACCTTTTTCTCTACAGTGGTTGTGTTTTATCCAACCAGCTTGCACTGCCAATACCCATTGGAAATGGCTACCAAGCCAACTTCTTTTGCATTGCTACCAGTGAGGAGGAGATGGTTGTCATGAAAACTAGGATATTAAGGTGCCCATGTAATACAGTTGTTTGTTGGAAGCCTATATCCACTGCATAACGGTTGGGGCTCCTATAGAAATCGTGGCCCTTTTGCACACAACTATTAAGGATTACAAGCATCAATAGACCAAGACATTTATGAGCATCGAAATGGATCCAAAATGTGGTATGTTAAGGGAGAATTACTGCAAGATGCTAAGTACATTAAGAGAGAACCGTGTGAATCCTTCCAAGAAAATTGTGCCATTTTCTTTAGTAGATGAAAGCTCACCCCAATTCTCTGAACAATGGAGCAATCAACACTACACATATAGGAAAAAATCTTAACGTATGCAACTATAATAAATTATTTAAAGACTAATCTCTTGTACTTTGGTTACACTGTTCTCCTATCTTACTGTCTTGATTTCTGAGGGAAAATCCCTCAACTAAAGTATAGGTTTATTTAAACATAAGATTGTACGCCTATTTTTTTATTTCTTTTCCTTTAAGATAGTAGTGAAAGTAGAATCCAAAAACTTACTATCTCCTTCCCCCATTTGATGAGACTAAAAATTAAGTCTGCCAATGTATGAGCATTACAAGGTTGAAGTCTAAAAAACAATTATCACCTTCAAATACAACCTATAATTGTTATAGTGCACCTTCATTATATGTTATCTAGAGTTATGGGGCATCTGATTAAAGTGAGAAATTTTGAACTTGCCTGGCCATTTTATTAGTGTTGCATGTTAATATTTGTAATGAAATAAATGCGCCTTTTATGCAAATGTCCCAAGAAAATTAATTTGGTCACAATGATAAATTAAATGGTATTAGAATAATTTAAAAAAATGAAAGTATAAATAAAATACCACTACTTAGGTGGATTAGGAAGATGGGAAAATGAGTCTGAAGACGCCTGGAAATGATTCACTACAGTAAGGGAATTTTATTTCTTACTTATATATATATGAGCTTGCAAACAAATTGTATTTCACACAAGTGTAGACTTGAATCTGATGCATTATTTTGAGTTCTATTTGTTAAAAATCTACACTAGACAAATGAAATCTCCATAGTCATTTAAGAAACATTGAAGGATTACCAGTGGTTCCTCTTATTATGTTGTGTTAGTGTTAGGTAATAAACGAATAAAATTAATTCAATATGTGAAATACAAAACAAAATATAAAAATAAAATGTGAATTGATTAGAACAAAAGATAATATATTAATCACAAATCATTGAGCGATCCTGATCTCAATATAATTGTGGGTCTTCTATTGCCAAATAACTGCTTTAAGAATAAGGGAAGATTTAATAATGAGTTACACCACGTTATTTTATCCCTCCTTCCTTTATCATACCCAAGTGCACTATTTTTGTCATTCCAACTAGTCAAACTTTCCTAAACAGACCTAGGCCTTCATTTTGGTTGTATTTTTCATTTAGTTCTGAGATCCCACCTTCTCTAGGTGCATGTTCTCATGTTTTTATACTTTATCATCTAAAAGTATGTTAGCAGCAATCAGGCATGCTTTTATTCCAAATTTTCCACTTACAGGCATAGTATGTGTTTATTTTTCTCTTTATATATATATGTGGGTTTATTTTGTGATTGAAATATTATTGAGTATTATATATATTCATACACGGTGTATTTACTAAGTTAATCCTTTATTTTAAAAAGGGAAACTTTGAATGATTTTTTTTTAAAGTGATAAAAGTTTACACCTTCGATAATAAAATATTCTTTATAATCTTACTATCCACCATACCATACCTATACCTTTTGAAATTTATTCAAGGGTACTTTACCTATATCTTTAGTAAGATGGATATGATAATTGTTCTATCTATACCTTTTAGATAACAAATTTAATATCAATAATAGCAGGGTAATTAGTACATAATTTATAATTGCTAATCAAGAGTTGTGAATGGGCTCAAAAAGTATTGTCTAGAACATGATCTTAATTTGTTGATTTTATTCACTTGTCAAGTGAAGTATTACAACTTACTTGAACAACAACATTATGTATATCTAGTAATTATCTAATTATTACCCTAATTACTAATTTGTTTTGTATTTCATAGTAAATATCATTAGTCTATAGTTGAATTTGGATATCACTTGGTAAGTTAATTAGTTTATAATTGTTATCAATGGCTGCCTCAAGTTATCGTTGTAATAAAATTTCAATTGTCATTTATTGGCAAAGTAAATATTACTAATCAATATTGTTTTAGTCATTTAAAATATGGTATTGAATAGTTGTACTGGATAATATGTATATATATAGTTCAATAATACCGTTTGAGCATTCATATTCTTTTTCTCTTATTGTTTTTAATCAAATATAAGGGTTGAAGATCGAGTTTAGTTATACATGGGGATTGTGTGTGACATTTGGTTGTTTTACAAGAATTCTTGGGAGATCCTATCTTTGTGTTTATACATGACCCTTGACCCTGAACTATTATTACCTATGACTTTAGTGTGAAGAGGTGTTAGTGGTTTGTGATTGAATTTATTTTTAAGCCATCTTTGTAACCTAATAATTGTATTCCTTGCTATCCAACCATGTGGAAGATGGTTGAAGTCTAGTTGTCGAACTATGGTTCCTTTGTGAATTATATACCTAGGAAAGGACGTCAAAGATGAGCCCCCAATGAATTAGGTCTAGCCCCTAGGGTTTTCTCTTTTTTTATTACTTTGAGTTAATATTGATATAATGTATTTGCTTAGCTTATGACTTGATTGTGCCTTCAGTTTATGAATGTGTAGGTTGAACTATTTAAGTCTATCATGATGATTTAATTTCCTTTCCCTCATTTGAAAACCCTCCTATGATTGCGTAAACAATTTAGTTGTCTAGCTAAATATAATAATCTATAACTGGTCAAATGTTGTATGCTTCCTTTTAGTCCGTTCAAATTGTAGCAGCTTTGTGAGTTTTGCAAGTATTCTTGAGAAAAATTTGATAGTTGTGTTTTGTCCTTAATTGTATTTTGAGTGTTAAATTTAGGGAATTACATTGAGATTCTTGTTGAATTAAACCTTTAAACGTTTTGGTTGAAGTAGCAAAACTTTTCCATTATAAGATTTTTTTTAATCTTGAAGATTTATCTTGATATGAATATTGATAAGTATTATTTTGACAATTAATAGAATTGATTCATCTGTTATTTTATTCAATAAATTTTCTATATGGAGACTATGTAGTAGAATGATGTTTGAATTGAGAATAATAGATATTTAGACTTAGTTTTTATTATTAATCTATATTTAGGTTTCTGGAGTTTGGAATTGGTTTTCCATTAGTCTAAGCATAAGTACAAATAAATAGGAAGGAGGATATTGTCATAAGTATATGTTTCCAAGTTTTTAATTTAACATTTTTGCAAGTACGAAGAATAATCTTGAGATAAGGAATTCAAGGAATCAAGGGGCATATCCATCATAATGGGAACAATTCAAGGACCATGCATGAAGAATATTTAAAGAAAAATGGTTACACAAGGTGAATCAATGTTTAATAAGGTTCTTCTTAATCCATTAACATCTTGGAAGTTTAGACAATAAATTTGTGGTACGTTTTATTATTTTTCCTTTCTACTTTTAGATATCACTACTATGCCTTATATTATAATCATTGGACCACGGTGGAATAAGTAGAAGTTTTAGTTATTCATGGAATCCTTTCCTTGGGGTGTGTCCTCTTAATAATATTTTAAGGTCCAGGTTTCTGTCTCTATTTCACCTAAGTGGGTGGCAGCCGACGAGGGACTGTTTGGGTTACTGGACCCTAGAAAGGGTTGCATACCCACCAATATTATGGTTAATTAGTATACTTAAACTACTATGATTTATAGTACTCTTTATCTTGCTCGAGGGTTTGGCTAGAGCCCAAGTGGCTTCACGATGCCAATATGGCTTGGGGGTTTGGCTAGAGCCCAAGTGACTTCATGATGCCAATACAGTTGGGTGGTGATCAAGCCATAATAATGTAAGCCTTATTACAAATGTTTGTATAAGATGTTGGAGTTTAAATTTATTGATGATTGTAGAGTTGTGTTATTTATTTAATTATAATGGCATAATGGATTTCTAATATATATATATATATAGTTGTTAAGAGATATAATTTTTTTAAAAATCATTGGTAATTTTAAGATTTTTTGACTTAGTTGTTACACCAACATATTGAATGCTTCTAGGTAATTTGTGATTTTTCCACCCTCTTCCATTCTCAAGGAATACAACTTCTTCCTCAAGAAAATATTATTCACTAAAGATTTGACCTGATACATCTCACCAAGCTTCTTCCATAGTTTCTGTGTAGAGGTCTCTTCATGGACATTAATTAAAACATAGTCTGCCAAGTACAATCTGACTAGACCTTTGTCTTTATGGTTCATAACATCATATTGAGCAACTTGAGTAGGATCTATAGGCCTTGAAATATTCTCATCAACAACATGCCATAGATCTCAATCTATCAACAGATCCTCCATCTTTAGCTTCCACATCTCAAAATTATTTCCAAAAAATTTTTGCACCTCTATTCTCCCTAATGAACTTGCCATCTGAAAATTCTCACAACAAGATCACAAAGTTTCTTCTACACAAGCTCCCACTCAAATCTAGATTAGTTCATTAATCCAACAACCCACAACTGAAACCAAAGGTGATCAAGCTCTGATACCACTTGTAAGGAAGATAAGGTAGAAGAACAACTTCCTACACTAACCTTGAGAGGAGAATAATGCAAAAAATTTACAGATCTTTAATAGTTACAAAAAATTAAATAGAAATAAGCACAAGTATCATGCATACCACAACACAATGATTTATGTGGGGAAAACCCTTTCAAGAGAAAAACCCCACACTCTAAAAGTCGCCCAATATATTATTCAGAAATAAAAAGATTACAATATACTTACAAAGCAAGCTTCTCATAGGAGTATCACCACCAGAGATCAAGAGACATCACGACCACTATTAGACTCTCAGAATACACCACCGTCTACATACATCCCACCCGCTTATAAAAATATTTTTGGAACCTTATAGAATTAGGGTTTTACAAAGTCATTTTTCATTTGATGTGTTAACGAAAAAAACCTTGACGTATTAGCGGGAAAAAACCTTGGCGTTTCAATGGGAAAAAATCTTTACATTTTAGCGGGAAAACCTTGACGTGTTAATGAAAAAAAAAATTGGGGTGTTTCCCTGAACCCCACGTCTTGTTATGAGTGTAAAATATTTGCATGATCAATCACCACATAACAACATACATCCTATCAATAAATCATATATAATTGCAAGGTTGAGACACATTTTACCAACAAGAGATCTACAAAATATTACAAAGCCTATCAATGTTGTCTGTAAGGACTATCAGATTGGAAAGAAAACAAGAAGTTTCAAAGGAAAAGAACAATCTTCTATCTGATTATTGGAATTGGTGCATATAGATCTTTTTGGTCCTACAAAAGTAAGAAGTCTTCAAGATGACAGGTATTTCATGCTTTTGATTAATGATTATTCTAGAATGACATGGGTTACTTTCCTTAAAGAAAAATTTGAAACCGTAAAAGTTTAAGTTTAAAGACATTTAAGGTTATCGTGGTGTTTTGAAAAAATGAGAAATGGATATGAAGATCAAGTGCTTTTGGAATGAGGTGAAATTGGAAGTGCATGGATTGAAGAGGAAGAAGCTTCGGAAAAGAAGAAGACACCTATAAGATTTACCTTGTTTTTAATTTGTAATCCATTTTGAAGCATTATTTTAAAAATAAAATATATTAAAACTAATAAAAATTTAAAAAAATTATATATTTGGATGCTCTACAAAAGGGTAGAGCTAAAGTTGAAAGTTTCATTCTGAGTTGGCTGCCAACTAGGATGCCACATAGGATTTCTATAGAAAGGGTGGAGAAACAAAAGAAAAGGTGTATTGACAAGAAGGAAAGATGTATTTATTTGAAAGAGCTTTGAGAATTTAAGGTTATCGTTGAAAATGAGATGGATATGAAGATCAAGTGCTAGAGGAAATGGAAGTGCAGATTGAAGAGGAAGAAGCTTCGGAAAAGACACCTAGAACCCCTAAGTGTGTGTAGAGGAATCATTCTGAAGAATGGATCATTGGAGACAAAAGAAAAGGTGTATTGACAAGAAGGAAAGATGTTGAAGAGGAGGTAAATTTGTGTTTACTTTCTAAAGTAGAACCTAAAACATTGATTGAGGCATGCAAAGATGAACATTGGATAAAGGTTGTGGAAGAAGAATTGCAATAGAGTGAGAAAAATCAAACTTGGGAACTTGTCCCAAGACTTACAAACAAAAAAATAATTGGAACTAAGTGGGTATTTAAGAATAAACTAAATGAGAATGGAGAAGTAGTGAGAAATAAGGCAAGACTTGTGTGTAAGGGCTACTCACAAGTTGAAAAAATATTTTTTGAGGAGACATTTGCTCTTGTGGAAATAATGGAAGCTATTAGGATGTTTCTAGATTTTACAACACACAAGGATTTCAAATTTTATCAAATGGATGTGAACTCTACTTTCTTGAATGGAGAATTGGAAGGAGTCTACATGGAACAAACGAAAGGATTTTAGATATCAGAAAAACTAGATATGGTCCATAGATTGAAGAAGGAATTATATGGATTGAAGCAAGCTCCTAGAGCTTGGTATGCAAGGTTGGATAGGTATTTGATACAACATGGATTCAATGAAGGTATCGTAGATAGTAATCTTTACTTGAAAGTTGAGAAAGATCAAATTTTGACAGTGGTTGTGTATGTTGATGATATAATTTTTGGAGGAAATGAAGATATGTGTAAGAAGTTTGTAAAAGAGATGCAAAAAGAGTTTGAGATGTCTATGTTTGGGGAGATGAATTTCTTCCTTGGGCTAAAAATCAAACAAACAAAGGTATATTCATTTCGCAATCAAAGTATGTCAAAGAAATGTTGAAGAAGTTTGGAATGGAAGACTCCAAACTAGTATGTACTCCTATGGTTACTGGTTGCAAACTAAGAAAGAATAATGAATCACCTAAGGTTGATCAAAGGAAGTAAAGATCAATGATTGGTGGACTACTATATCTAACTACTACTAGACTAGATATCATGCATGAAATTTTTCTTGTGGATAGATTTCAAGAAGATCCTAAAGAGTCACATGTTGCAGAAATGAAGAGGATATTTAGATACTTGAAGGGCACTCTAGATCATGGCTTGTGGTATCCAAAGGATACTAATTTCATTCTAAGTGCTTACACAAATATAGATTGGGTTGGCTATGTTAATGATAGGAAAAGTACAAGTGGTGGTGCATTATTTCTTGGATGAAAATTGGTGTCATGGCTAAGTAAGAAACAAGATTTAGTATCTTTATCTATTGTAGAGGTTGAGTACATTGTAGCTAAATCTCGTTGCACACAAGTGTTGTGGATGAGGAAAAAATTGAAGGATATCAAAGTAGTGTATGAAGATCCAAATTCAATCTTTTGTAACAATACAAGTGCAATCAATATCTTAAATAATCCAGTGATGCATTCAAGGAAGAAGCATATTTCAATTTGGTATCACTTTTTGAGAGAGAAGGTTTTGGAGAATGAAGTGAAGGTTCAATATGCACCTAGAAAGGATCAGATTGTTGATATATTCACTAAGGCTCTTCCTAAGGATACTTTTGAGTATCTTTGGGAGAAGTTGGTGGTTATTGCCCCTCCTTCCTTGAACTAGATGCATAAGGAGATGCATTAGTCTAGTGGATTTCAAGATTCATTACTTTGTTTGGATTGATGTTGGTGGCTACCTCTCAAGGGGAGTAGGTAGTGACATTGGTGGTATGTGTTGTCATTGAGTAGTGGTTTCTAATTTGGTATAGTTTAGTTTGTTCTCCTAAGGGGGAGTATACAAAGCAGTAAAGGAAATAAGTTGTAAAGAAGTAATAAGAAAATTGTTTGATGTCAAAGGAATGAACAAAACAATGCAAACATTTTGGTCCTTTGCCATTGATGTCAAAGGGGGATATAGAAACATGTGAAAAAAATTAATAAAGGGGAGAGAAATTCATTTAGGAAGAGAGAAACAAATAAAGAAGACAAGCTATAAAGGGGGAGAAAAAAGTGAAAAGGATAAGTGATTCGAGAGGAGAAGTAATATGAATAGTTACAGTGTGTTGGTATTCAGAGCTATAGTGTCTTTGATGGTTTTTCACATCATGTGTTGCCATCAATGAAAAAGGGGGAGATTTTTGCAAGTATGAGCATTTGGTGTTTTCATTGATTTCTATTGTTGGATAATATTGTTGCAAGAGTTTGAGCAGTTGATGCTTTGATTAGTTGCTTTATGTTGTCATTAGTAAAGCTACTAGTGTAAACCTCTAGTGTTGCTTTGAAAATATTTTGTCTATGTCTATGCAGTTAAGTTTCTATTGTATTTGGATTGGTGGTGATGAGGAAGAGTTGAATATTATGAGAATGTGTCTCTGGTGATTGGTTTCCAAGTGATTTTGAGAAAAATTGATAAAAAGAGGAGACCGCGTGTCGTAGTGATGTTCTAAGTGACAAAGTTGTATTCTGGTTTGGCTGCACATTTATTCTAGGTTGAAGATTTGCTTGTGAAATTTGGATATGTTGATGAGAGGTGTTCAAAGGTGTTGTATTCAAGAGTTGATGTGTTGTATCTATGTATAGTGGAAGTTGTGTTCACCAATGTGTGACTGTGTATTACAGAGGTGTCTGGGAGAAATGTTTCTACTCCACATTTCTCTATAGTTATGTTTTAGGTCTTGCAATTCTAAAGTTGTGTTGATGTTTTTGGTTGTTTACCTCATTCAAGAGGATTTGAGGTTTGGTGCTTTGGAAGATGGTTTTTCAAGTAACATTGTATGGCATAGTTGTGTGGGCGTATTAGGTGTGTACATTATTCAAGTGAAAGTTGTTGCGAAGAATTTTGTTGGATTTCAAGGTGTTTAAGGAATATTATAGATCATGTTCAAGCATGGTGTGTGGTTAACAAGTAGTCCTTGGGTTTGAGAAAGCATGTACTTAAAAGGTTAATGGTTTTTACATGGGTAATGATTGACCTAGTGTTTACACTACATACAAAGGATAAATATTGTTTGTGGTAGAGTGTGGTTGAGTGGTGTTGTTGATTTGGGTTCCAATTAAGTTTGGATTTTTTCCACTTTCACTTCTATCCACCATGGAAGTGTATTGGTGCCAACCTAATTTTAATTTACATGTTTGAGGTACATAGTTGACCTTGGATAATGTTTCAAAGTTGAAGATGGTATAAACTTTATGAGTTGTTTTTTTGAGGGATGATAACATAGATGCAAGATGCAAATGATGTGAAGTTCAAAGTTTTAGAGTGTGAAATTGAGAAGTGTAGTGCGAGCTTTCAAATCTTAGTTTACTAGATGTAGTGAGTAGAAGGTGGCTACAATTCTTCAATCAAACTATGAAGATTTTGAAGTCATTGTGGTGGATTATTTGTTGCATTGAGACACTTTTCTCTGTGTAACATTCCTTTTCTATCTTATTTTCTATTCTGGAAGTTAGCCTTTTGGTAGTGAGCCTTTATTCTTTAGGCAGTGAGCCCTCCAACAGTGAGACCTATTGTACTCATTATTGATATTACTTATATTATGAGCTAATCCTCACCATGGTTTTTCCCTTCTTGGTTTTTCCACATAAATCTAGTGTTCTCTTGTGTATGGTGTTAAGTTATTTTAGTTTATGTTATTTACATTTCATGATTATTCAACATAATAGATTAAGGGTTTAATGAATGAATGTGGATTTGAATATTAATGAGGGTTTTGAAGTTTTAAGGTACAATTGATTCGCCCCCTCCCTTCTTAGTTTCCTTGTGCATTCAATAGAGACTATCACCTTTGAAGGTTCACAATAGAGTAGAGAAGAATTAGCACCTTGTTTTCAAAACAAATCATATTCAATTGCAAACAAATTTTATCAACAAATGGATTATTGGGGCAAAGGATTAGGCTTACATGAACAAGGTATCCTAGAACCAGTGCAGATGGTCAACAATCATAAACATCAAGGTATTGGTTATTCAACTATCAAAGAATCTAATCATATCAATGATACCTTCGTGATACTAGGAGAAAATTTATCTAATGCAAACATCAACATACAAGTCATAAAGAGACCTTATAATGAAACTACTTCTAGCACTTCAACCATCCATGTCATGAATCACATCCTCACATATTTCCACCCACTAACTGGGACCAACAAGAAAAAAATCCTTACAAAGGAAAAGAGCATGTCACTGAATCTAATGAGTCAACAAATCAAAATGGACACATGAATTTCAAGTAGATCCCAAAGAAAAATAAAGAAAATAATCCTTATAAAACTCCATTAGTCAAAGAAACTATAGGGAAAATAAAAAAGGGACTTCCATCCATAAAAAATTTCCACCAATGTAAAATAATGCTTCAAGATCAACATACAAAGTATATGAAAAAGTTGGTCCTAAATCCAAATTCCATATCCACTTTTCATTGTTCATCATCCCATGTTTAGAGAATCAAAGATTCACTATCCAAAATATCAACTGATTTATTCTCATCTTATATCCCTCATCGAGATCCTTCATCCAACTTAAAACAACTTATATCCAACTCTCACATTAACCATGTCCTAGTAGCAACACTTTATAAGGACTCTAATAGTACTATGTTGTGATGTGTGCATCTAGATAAGATTAAAACTAGTATCAACAAAAATGAGAACATTTGGGGGTTATATTCAAGCGACCGTATCTTGGAAAAACAACTCCTTCAAGCGGGACATCATTGGTATATCATAACAAAATCATCTACATCGACACCATCAGATAGTTTGACATCATCAATAATCATTTCAAAAAAGAAAAAAATAATAAAAAAACATCAAGAAAATAGTAAAGAGAAAAAATTTCCTATAGTGAAAACCACTTAGATGGAACTTTGGGAAAGTACCTTTATGAAACATGGTAAATAGGTGTCATGTGTAGAATCAAGCATCTATGTTTGTCATTATAGGTGGAAGCATCTT
The DNA here is from genome assembly GCA_007258455.2 of Sequoia sempervirens. Taxonomy (NCBI): domain Eukaryota; kingdom Viridiplantae; phylum Streptophyta; class Pinopsida; order Cupressales; family Cupressaceae; genus Sequoia; species Sequoia sempervirens. The sequence continues at coordinate 21,180 of VDFB02030280.1, forward strand.
GTCTCATCTATAATAAATCTAGCATCCCATCCATAATAGATCCATGATCCATCCAATCCACTTTCATCCATCTTCCACATCCATCTTGAACTTGACAAATATTATGGGTATATCCTTCAAACTTTCTTTTGAAAAAATATTGACATGGTCATTGTTGTTGACTATATCCTATCCTATACAATATCATTTCCTATATCCAACATCATCCAAGTATCCATTCATTATCTAAATGATCATCCTCTATCCAAAAAGTTATCCTATTACGGGATAGTCCTAACATCCATTACATTTACATCCATCATATTGATCCATGCATCCATTCATACCATTTAATGCATTGCTAGACATTAGGGGTAGATATTTACATCTCTCTTTTAAATAAACCTTGATCTATGTCTTCTAGCTCATGTCGTAATCTAGGAACCATAAAAATACATCAATCCAAGTAATTTGTATCAATTGCATCTAACTCCCACTTCAACGTGATCTCAAAAAATTCAATAGATTTTGTTTCTAGCCTAGTTATGAATCTTAATCCATATTATCTAATCAATCCATCATGATCTCAGGATGTTTCCTTCCCAATCCTCATGTTTTTCTTATAGTGACAACACTATCCTTGCATTGTTGTGTATCCTCAACAAAGTTATTACTAACAACAATCAATCAATCAAATCAATCATTTTTTTTAGTTTGGCTATCAACAAGATCTCAAAAGATCATTGAAATCAATATATCCATATCTATTTTTCATCACTGTGTGAAAAAATAAAAGCATTTAAAAATGATGAAACAATCCTGGAAAAAACATCTAAATATTCAAAAATCTAAAAACAAACTCAAAAAATGCCAAAATCCAAAAAGAACTTCAAAAAGTCCATTTAAATATTCTTTTTTTTTTTCCAAAAAAGCAACAATCACCATTCATCTCATCTCACACTCATCTCATCTATAATAAATTTTCATCCATAATAAACCTATCATCATCTTCATCTTTGGCAAAGCAAACAAAAGCAAGTATAACAATTTTTGGAACACAAACGCTCACACAAAATCATGAGTCTTGATCATTCTCAAACATGTCAACTAAGATTTTATATTAATATCCTAAATATTAAAATTCAACATCTAATTAATTTCTTAATGATATATCATTCCTACAATATACACCATTTCAAATATTGAAACTAAAATAACTCTCTCTAGCAAGAGATATGATGGCATTGATGTGTTTGTCATTTGGTATTTTCTTTTGGTTTTATCTTTTGTCTCATTCCATTGCTCACTTGAAACTACCTTAATATTCAATATCTTGGTATGTCTAGAGGGGTATGTAGTGGGGCATAGTCATTTCTTTCATCTTTTGTGTCCATTGGATGTTCTTGTAATATGATCTTGGTGAATACTTTCCTTGTGTGTGTAGGGATAGTCTCAAGTAATACAACAACTAGTGCATATCAAGTTCTTCATATCTTTTGTGTGTTGGTCTACTTGCTTCGATGGATTCATTATCTCACATGATAAAAAATAAAATTGTATGTCAGGTATGAACAAGCATATTCATATATTTTTGTAGAGTCAAAGTCCATGCAATAGATACAATGCCACCATGGTTCTTCATAAATTGGTGCATCATGTCTACTTGCTACATCAAATAAGGATTGATCTATGTTAATTAGCATAACTTAAAAGAAAAGAAAAATCATCTATCCAATCTCATCACATATCAAATAAAATCTTGAATTCATCTAATAAAATTAGATTTATTGGTATCTTGATCAACATCATCATCTCATTCCTATTCTATTCTATCTAATCATCCATTCTTTTATTCTATCATACTAACATTTCTATCCAAGTATTATAATATGAAAAAAAATATTTTCATCTCATCTTGCATCCACAAATTGTCAATAGCATATCATAGTTCATCCATCCTACATGATAATCATCATAAATCATATCAAAGTACAAAAAGAGAAATCAAGGCCATACCATATCTCATAGAATGCATCATGCATCCACAAATCATTAGCATAAGAATAATCACACATCATCACCATCATGGTGTCATGCATCATATCATCACATCATATCATGAAACATCAATGTACACCAATGCATCCATAATCAAGGCATACATCATAAAAATTATAGATCAAATCATAGATAATAATATCACATCATAGATAGATCCAAAAAGGATCATCTCATCTCATATATCATCAAAAATGGAAATTTCATGATACAAAACATTTGAGTGTACATCGAATGTGTGGTAAAAACATATACATAAAAATATATATATGTACATGAGGATCTCAAAAGCCAATGAATGTATATAAACATGTCTACATCAATAATTGATACATCAAGAATCATCTGTACATCAGTCTACCCAAAGCTCCCTCGCTCCTCTTTATCTAGAGGAGGATGAGGACATTGTGGGCCCATGACCTGCTACTTCTAATCACCCTATCCTTGGAACCCTTGTGGATATTGCGCTTCAATAATCACCTATTGAGAAGTTCATCCTACGGATCCACAATTATATTATCCTAACCCTGCTACAATACTACTCCTCATAGAAAATATTGATTGTCTATGCTCCCTAGGTATAGCCGCCTGATACAAGGTACAATATTACATGGCCTCCAAAATTAGGGATCTCATCTCCTGCATATATTATGTCATGGATATCATGGAGCCTTGGCCTATCTCAAGTTGTGTCTTGTGAATCTTCCATGTATCTTGCTCTACTATAAGTTGGGCAACCTGTGCCTCCACTTGCTGATGATGGGTGATCTTAGCATCTCGCTTTGCTGCTCACTAGTCCCTCTTTGAGGTACACTAGTCTCTCTCTGTGAGGGTCAGACCCTCTCTGTCATCCTCTGGATTAGCTAAGCTTCCAATCCATCTCGCTCAGTCCTATAACCATCTCACTCCCTTTAGTCTTGATCTATATCAGATAATGCCAATGCCAATCTAACATCTTGATCATTATCACCCCCTCCAACCTCCTACCACTATGGGGCAACCTATGGTAAATCCTTTTGTAGAGGATCCTATTATGGGATATCTCGATGTGCATCCTACTACTGGGTGACTTGTTGTTGTTGGTCTCCTATTTGAGCCTTTTCCTTTGCTCTCTATCTCATGTGACAAGCATGTGTAGGCTTTTCCTCTCTCCTCCTATGGACACCCACAACTCTAAGCACACCATCAAGATGTGTAAATTGTAATGGTTTCCTTTAGACCTACCATGCATCATAATCATGTGTTGTCCATGCATCCTTTGGACCACCTACCCATCTCCATACTAGGGGAGCCATCTGTCCAAAAAAATTCAATGCTACTTGGGGCACTAGCATCACACCCCACTCCATGATCTCTCTAATTGTATGGGTATATACAACACATGATAAACATCTCCAGGGCTACACCCTGCCTATGGACCTTGTTTGGAAAATATCTCTCTAGGATATGAGGAGTGTGCATGATCAACCAACATGTTTTTCAATAGTAGGTCATGTGCAAATGATCATCAATCCAAACCTCACATTGTAGCCATGGTCTCCATACAAACTGAACCATATTTTCAAATATGCCTCTCCAAAAATGCAAGTCACCCATCCTCTTATGTGTTAGAATAGAGGCATAGAGGTTAAAAAAGTCTCTCTAGTTTCTCTCTCCAACTCTCCAATGAGTCAAGTCACCACTATGTGCTCCCATACCTAAACATGGAGCAATGTATCTCCTACAGATAGGCTAGTGGTTGTTCTATATGCAACTTGGTGCATGTCATGATATATATGTGCAAGGATACAAGGTCCCATTCACATGTGATGAGCTATCTACAACCATGCCCTCGATCACATATCCCAATCTAATAAAAAATTCCCTATATCATCGATTAGGCATAATCAGACCCATGATCAATCCTACTAGAATCAAGATGTCGTCAACCTCTCTAATGAAAGGCCTCAGGTTGATCTATACATCCACAATCTCTAGGTCATCATATTTGAGAAGTCTCTCCAAGGACTTGACAACATTGTCCATGTCATAGACTACTCGAACACACTCAATAGGTATCTTAAGGATGCATCAAAAATCATCCAAGGTGATAGTACACTCTCCAGTGGGAAGATGGAATGTGGTTGTCTCAAAGTGCCATCGCTCTACAAGTGTAATCATCATGGCTCTATGTGGCCAGATCTTAAGCATATATGTGATATAGTAAAGCTTGATTGATGATAAGAAATCAATCTCGACCTCACCCAAGAGGGCCATCTGCTACAAAATCTAAGGTCTCCACTCTCGAGAGTAGATGGAATGTAGTACCACTTACAAGCATAGCGCTCACAATGCCAATTCATCAATTTTTTTGATAAAAAACCTAAGTCTATTAAGAAAATAAATAAACATGTCACTTTCTACAAATGCAATAATACATGACAGTCAAGCATGATCTCTTTTTAAATGCATCACTTTATGACCAAACATGCATGATAAGGTACCCCAATCATGCTATGGTAACCCAAATGCACTAAGCTATGACAAAGGAAACATTTTGCAATTACAAACATGGTATGTCAAGTTACAAAGGAAACATTTTGCAATTACAAACATGGTATGTCGAGTTACAAAGGAAACAATCCATGGATCAATGTGTTTGTTTTCCTACCTTTAGCTACCAATTTGAAAGCCTAAAATTATGTACAAAAGAGAAACAACTTAGTATGTGCCTGGGGGGTCGCTCTCACTGGCCTCTGGAACTACTTGACTCAGTCTACTAGTGTGCAATAAGAGGAATGAGGGCCATCTTGAAAAGGTATTTTTGAAAGATGGAAGCTTAGAGCTTTGAAAATATATAAAGAAAAGTGTGCAAATGAGCATAATTTGATCCCAAATACATATATATGACCCCTGAACCCTAGGGTTTCACCCTCGACCACCTTGCTAGCCTATTTTTCAACCTTGGTTATCGATCTTGATCACTTTCTAGGCTTCCTAGGACTTATTTTTCATCCTCTTCTCAACCAAATTGGTCCCATCATCCTATCATGATTTCGACCCAAAAATTATTTTTTTTGGTCAATCTCTCGAAGGGGTAGCCTACCATCATTCCTTGATCTACTAGGGCACAATGGGGCATCAGGTGAATTTTTTTTTTTTTGAGTAGCATTGAAGGTCTTTCAAACAATGCAATAGGTACATTGTCTCAAAGAGGAGAAAAATGTAGACACCTAAAATTGTCCTGTGCATATCATACATCTTGATTTCACTTATTAACATCACTTTCCTCATTATCACCTAACTCCTCATTTAATTAAATAATTTCCAATTATTTGATTAAATTCACCTTTTTCCTCTATTAATTGAATAATTTTGAATTATTTAATTAAATTCAATTTTTTTCTTCCATCATGATTAAATATTTTTTATTATTTAGTTAAATCTGATTTTTCTTCAATCCCACGATGAAATTATTTCTAATTATTTAATTAAAAATCTTAATTTCTTCTCATCCTCACAACTAAATAATTTTCATAATTATTTAACTCCCTGATTTTCCTCCAACTTGCACAAAGAATATTCCATTTTCAAAAGAGAATATTCCTTTTAAAAAATATATTTTCCCTCCAAAAGGAATATTCCATAATTCAAATTCAAATTTGAATAGATATTTTTCCTCCAAAACATCTTTAACCGTTTTCTATAAAAATAAAGATATTTTGGGCTCTCATTCAATTTCATCCATTGATTGATCTCCTTGATTTCTTCTTGACCGTCGATCTTGAGAGTTGATCTCCACACTTGATCGAATATTTTCAAATCTATAAAACAAGTCACTTTTCCATCGAAATCATGCATAATCTTAATGTGCTTGAATTCTCATTCATTCACAATCTCAATCATTGAGAAATAATCATAATCATCTTTTGAGAAATATCATGTGAATCAAATCATCATCCATCAATCATCAATCTTGAGCTTTTCAACATGGGTTGTGCTTAATAGAGCAATCCACATTCATTTGGAGCACAAATTCCCCAATGGTATTGAAGGTTTGCATGCCTTTCTTGATTCAATTGTGTTTAATTATGTGTGTTCATACTTTTAATTGAATCTTTTTGATATTGTTAACTAAATTTCATTGAGTATGGACTTATATGACTAATCTTAAATGAGGTAAATTAGTGTTTTATACATTAATGGCTTAATTCATGATTTTTGCAACTAACCTGTATTTCCCCTACGACAATTAGTAATTAACTAGTGGATGAAAAATTGTTAATTGCAAGAATTGGTAAGTAAATTTGAGGTGTACATATAAAATTTAAAACAATGATTCAAGATCCATTTTTACTCTTAAACTTATTTTGATTATTTAAGTACTCATCAATGGACCTCAATGATCACATATTGACCATATATAGATTTTGTGGCCTTTGGTTGATCGTTTTGATGATTTTATGGCCTTACGTTGATCACATTACCTACACTTGTACACTTTGACTTGTTTTCACACTTATTTTATTTATTTGTCACAAACACTTTTGGATATATAGCACATATATGTCTATTTATTCACTATTCTATATTTTTCTCTTGAAATTGTGTGGTAGTGTGTGTATTAATTTGGCCTTGAGATCAAAAAGTAGAAATAAACATAATACAATCTTATTTGAGCTAGGAAAAGGCCTATGACACATCTTCCTAATTTCTTGTCACAAGAATTAACATTTTACAATTTTAGGCTATTTCTTAATAATTCATAGAATCTTAGAATTATTTATCAATCTTATTTTCTATGAATGTGTAGTGATGTGCAAAATATTTTATTGCATATTCAATATAATGTTATTTTTCTCAATAGATTATTGTTTTGTTTATAACACCATAATCTTAGGTCATGTTGTGTGGATCATGACTTATATTATTTTGATCAATTTTGGCATGATATCCCAATTTGATAACTTATTTAGAAGGCTATTTATTATTAAAATTGTAATTACTTTTGTATACAGAAAAATAAATATTGATGAGGGCGCAGCCCAAGACTTAGAAAATAACCCACAAACAAGAGAATAATTTTATTATTCAGAAAATGAAGCTTCTTACATGTAGAGGATCTCAAATCCCCAAGTTCTACAACACATGCAAGTTACAGAAAGCTACAGAATAACCCTTTCGCAATATGTGAGCTTGTCCCCCAAAAAGTTACCCAAAAAATAGAAACCCGCCCATAAATAGAGCTCCTCATTAGTTTGGAGCCAAAACAACATTCAAATTTGAGTTTAGGCGGTTTGGCACCGAAAATTTACAACATGAAGTTCAAATTTCAAAAGAGCATTTGCAATTGTATCTTCTAGAAAGTGTGCCAACTTCCCTGGTCATAACTTTTGATCTGCACTCGATTATTAACCGCTTGAACCAAAGGTCTTCAAGTCAATAATGCGCCAAAATTTGCTATGCCAATTTTGGAAAGTTTCGGGGCTGATCTGAGAGCTCTAAGTGCCTCAAATCTAACTTGAAAGATTTTCAGGTGCAAATCAGGGAAACTAAAACTACAATATCTTTCAACCCAGGAATAGAAAATAAAAACCGTAAATTAGGAATTTCATAATGACGAAAAGGGTATCCAAAAAGTAAAACATCTAAAAAATCAGAAACTTAAAATTAACTATTTTGGTAGGTGATGCAAGATTTCCTTGATAATTCAATCGGATGCCCCGCATCGTAATAATCTGTGGTAATTCGAGAAGTGACCCCATCACGCCTCGTGATGGTGGAGGAAACCCAAATGGTCAACCTCTACCTTAGGCAACCTGATGAATCTTCAATGTGCCTTCCTCTTTCCATTTCACTCAGATATTCTTCTATATTGTCTGCTCCTCGTACCTCTTCCCACACTAATATCCAAGATTTCTTCAATCTCCTCCTTTTCCTCGGCAGATGCTGGAATCCCACACCGCTCCATCATTGGTCTTCCTCACCGTGGCCATCGCTATGATACCACAAATTTGAAATGTTGAACACGGGGAAATGTTGAATCCATCCGCAACTCCTCTACCTCATATGCATTCCCCGAATCATGCCTCTTCAAAATTTTTACAGTGGACCGAACTCTTTCATCTTCAATTTGTTATATGTTCCCGTTGGAAACCTTTCTTTCCGCAAGTGGACCATCACTTCATCACCAATCTGAAACTCCTTATACTTCCTTTTCTGATCTGCCTTAGCCTTATATTGCATATTCATCTTGTTAATATGTTCTTTTACCTTCTCGTATATCCTGATGTGTTCTACAAAATCTCTCGGCTTCAGCACTTATTTCTTCTTGGTCCATCTTCCCTCAAATTTGGAGTCGCTCACAATGCCTCCTCATATACACAATCTAGAATGGCGATCTACCAGTGCTTCTGTTGACAGAATTGTTGTAAGAAAATTCTGCCTAGGGTAAGATCAAGTCCCATCCCTTGGGTTTATCTCCCACCAAACATCTCAGTAGGTTACCCAGACTCCTGTTAACAACCTCTGTCTACCCATCTATTTGTGGATGGTGTGCAGAACTAAACTTCAACTCTGTCTTCAGCTTCTTCCACAAGGTCCTCCAAAAGTACCCCACAAATTTGGTGTCACGATCTGAAACAATACTTTTTGGCAGACCATGTAGCCTCACCACCTCTTTGAAGAACAAGCCAACAATGTGGACTGCATCATGGGTCTTCTGACATGGGTCGAAATGTGCCATTTTGAAAACCTATCACCACCACAAAGACTAAATCATTCCTCATTGTGTCCTTTTGGAAAACCAAGAACAAAGTCCATACTATATCCTCCCATGGCCTCTTTGGTATAGGTAAGGGCTGATACAAGCCTGTATTCTGGCTCACTTCTTTAGCCATCTGACATACCCTGTAGCTTTGTACAAACGTCTTCACATCTTGTGACAACTGAGGCTAATAATAATGCTCCACTGATAATGGCAATGGTCTTGTCCCCACTCAAAATGTTCCGCCATTCCTCCTCCACTATGCTTCTCCTTTATCGTGTTCCCTCCTCATGGAACTCCTGATACAATTGACTTCTTTAAATAACATGTCACTTCTTAGATTATGGAAACGCAACCACCATGTCCGCTCCACTGTATTGCCCTTGCAAGCTCTGCCTCTCTAAAATTAGGATTCGTGATACGTTGTCTTGAGTTCATTGAACCCAACCACTTCATAATCTGCACCTTTGTCATCACGTATGCCTCTGTACTTAAGGCAGACCACCAGAACCCTATTTGACTTCCTAATTCCTATGTTTCAAAAACAAAGGTATAACTCTTGCAAAAACTCTACCCATTTCATATGCCTCGATGCACTCTTTCCTTGACTATTTAGGTACCAAGTAAGGCCCTCGATGATCGCGATATAGAAAAATTCCTTCGCAACAAATAATGTTCCATTTCTTTAATGCTTGAACTATTGCATAAAATTCTCGATCATATACAAAATACTTTCTCTTGGCATCATTTAACTTTTCATCAAATAGGTAGCGGCTTACCTTCGGCTCAACATCAGCCTGAATGCACAAACTTAATCGCATCAATAACTAATTTGAAACACCTTGTTGAAATCCGGGAGGGCTAGAACAGGTTGCTCTGTCACCTTCTGCTTCAACAGTTCAAAACTTTTTGCTACTCTAGTGCTCCACTTGAATTCTTTTCTATCCCCTCTCATTGTTTCAGTCAGTGGTCCACAAATACTACCAAGTTTCTAATGAACTTCTATAAAAACTAGCCAAACCATGGAAAGATCTCACCTCGTAGGCAAATTTTGGTAGGCCATTCCAAAATAGCCTTCACCTTCTCTGGGTCCATCTTGAGACCTTCTGCTGAGACAACAAACCCCAAGTACACTAACTCCCTCTTCACAAAGCTACACTTCTTCAGATTAATCAACAGTTTCTCTTCTCTTAACTTCTCAAAGGCTCTTCGAATATGCATTAGATGCTCATCCAACATCTTACTGAAAATCAAAATATCATCTAAATACACAATAACAAAACTTCCTAGAAATTCTTTTAGTACCTCGCTCATGAGCTGCATGAATATGCTCGATGCATTGGTTAGCCCAAAAGGCATGACTAACCACTCGTACAGGCCCTCTTTGGTCTTGAAGGCAGCCTTTCCATTCATCTCCTCTCTCAATCCGTATCCTGCGGATATCCATTCTTCAGTCAATCTTTGTGGAAGTAATGAAGCCCACTCAAATAGTCCATCAAAGTCATCCATCCTTAAGGGGAAATCAGACTTGATTGTTATCTTGTTTATGGCTCCTGAAATCCCATGCCATCCCTCCACTCCCCATCCTTCTTGGTGCTAGTACCGTGTATTGCACATGGACTCAAACCTCCCATATCAAACCCCTTTCTCAACAACTCTTTGAACTTTGTTCCCACCAACTCTCATTTTCTGCTAGAGTCATTCTATGAGTTGTTCTATTTGGAAACTAGTTTTAGGGAATCAAGTCAACTGGATGATCAGATCTTCCCATTGGTGGTAAACCCCTCGTGTACATTATCGTAAAACAATATCCCTAAACTCATCCAACATCCTGTAAACTTCTTCTAGAACCTTTCTCACTATCCTCCCACTAATTCTTACAAATCAATGCATAACACACACACTCATGCTTCATACCTTCTAAATTTTTTCTTCCATCTACATAACAAATTCTAGCACCACTACATACATTTTCTTCGGTCTCCTTCAGGGGTTTCAACTTGTGACGAACCCCATCCTTTGTCAAGGAATAAGTGTTTGCATGGCCATCATGTATAGCTCACCTATCGAACTGCCACGACCTCCCCAAGAACATGTGACATGCATCCATTGGGATGATATCACGTAGTACCTCATCATCATCATGGTAGCTCGCGATCTTGAACTTTACTAGGCAGTGCTCATTGACCAAAACTTTGTGGTCTTTCTGCAACTAGGCAATCTGATACAGATGCCGGTGCCTTTCCCTCTTCAACTTTAACTTTGTGACCATCCTTCAACACCACCATCGGTTCCAATCACACGTCGACATCACAACATTTCTTCACATTTAAAACCTTGTGCGCCATTCTTCTTCGCAATCGCTTTGGTTCCCTTTTCCCTAGTCAATCACTTCAGCTCCCCTCTTTCAACATCATCCGATTGTTCGATTGCCTTCCCTTTATCTCGTGATGCAACCCTCTTCCACGGACCTTTCCTCGCTTTGTCCGGCTCTTCCTTGTGTTAGATATTCATAGGCTCGATGTCCTTTCACACACCGGAAACACATTCCTTTGAAACCACCTCTTCTAGATCCTTGTCCATATCTCCTCATCCTCTACCTCTTTGATCACCACTTTTTGATCGAGGGCGGTAGATTGTCATTCCTTTGCTTCAATGGTACCGCTTCATCTTTTCATTATCATTTCGGCTTCCAGGTCTTCCACTCGCCCTTCATGACCTCCTCGTCCTTTCTACTGCTATCAATCTTTGTTCAACTTCTCTTCCACCTTCAGCAACCGATACACATCACGGTGGTTATTTCTGACGGCGAACTCCCTCTGACAACCCATTAAGATGTCAGACTGCCTTCTCCTTATTGGCCTCTGTGTGACCCATTCTGATGATTATCTTGTGAAAATATTCAGTATATTCTTTCACAGATCTGCTTCCTTGCTTCAACCCTTGCAATTTCTTCAATAGATCTAACTCGTAGTCCACTGGGTATGAACCGCTTATTCAGTTTCTCTACCATGCGATCCTATCCGGTGATATTGTCTTTTCCTCTTCGATTTCTTTCCAACTAGACCTCTTTCCACCAAATACTGGCATGGCCCTTTAGCTTCATTTTTGCAAACTTAACCTGATTTGGGTCCTCTATTTCCTCATACTCAAAATATTCTTCTAGCTCGTTGATCTAGTCAATCAACTCTTCCAGGTTAGACTGAATAACGGGGACTTATGCTCTAGGTCTTTTCCTAATCTTGAAATGGCCCTTATTATCCGCATTTGGTCTTAATCAATTGCTTCTTCTTCCTCTTCTACATCTGAACCTTCTTCCTCTCCTTCATCCTCACTTTTCTCCCTCAGGTTTAACCCTCTTCTCAATTGCTCTTGTAACACATCAATCTATCCGGCTACCAGCATCTCTTCCACTAGCATTTCTGCCGCCTCGACCACCTCTGCACCACCACGCGGGCATCACTCTTGGAGGCATCTTTCTTAACCTTGACCTACAACCATGGTCCTGGTGCGAACTGCCTCACGATCGGGCGATTTGTCCACACGCTCAAGAAAACCCGCCTGATACCACTTGATGAGGGCTAGCCAGACTTAGAAAATAACCCACAAACAAGAGAATAATTTTATTATTCAAAAATTGAGCTTCTTACATGCAGGATCTCAAATCCCAAGTTCTACAACACATGCAAGTTACTAGTGCTGAGAATAACCCTTTCGCAATATGCGAGCTTGTCCCCCAAAAGTTACCCAAAAATTAGAAACCCGCCCCATAAATAGAGCTCCTCATTAGTTTGGAGCCAAAAAAACATTCAAATTTGAGTTTAGGCGGTTTGGCGCCGAAAATTTACAACATGAAGTTCAAATTTCAAAAGAGCATTTGCAATTGTATCTTCTAGAAAGTGCGCCAACTTCCCGGGGTCATAACTTTTGATCTGGGACTCCGATTCGCGAACCGTTTAAACCGTTAGAAAGGTCTTGAAGTCAATAACGTGCTCGTAATTCGCTACGTCGATTTTAGAAAGTTTCGGGGCCAATCCGGGAGCTCTAAGTGCCTCAAATCTAACTTGGAAGATTTTTAGGTGCAAATCTGGGAAACTAAAACTGCAATATCTTTCAACCCAGGAATAGAAAATAAAAATCGTAAATTGAGAATTTCATAATGACGAAAAGGGTATCTAAAAAAAGTAAAAACATCTAAAAACCGAAAAAATTGAAATTTAAATATTTTTGGATGATGCAAGATTGCCCTTACACCACTGGATGCTCCTGCATCAAATATAAATAAATATATTATTTGTAACACATACTCATTGAACTAGCCTTTAAAAGTATAAGAGAAAATTCAAGAGCTCAACAATATCATCAACATAATGTAGAATAATCTCTAGTTGTATCTCACCATGAACATTCATGTCTACTCTCAAATATTTTGATTATTTTAATATGCATCAAAAGACTCCAAAGATGACATGTTAACCACTTAGGAATTTTATGACCTTTCATTAATCATTTTGACGATTTTATGACCTTTCAATGATCACATTACCTAAATTACACTTTGACTTATTTTTTACACCAATTTCATTTATTACTACCTTGATTAATATGTCCACAACACTTTTTGGATATCTATAATTGATACATGTCCACATCTGTTGATGACATATATTATACATAACATAATTTGGGATGACACATGTGCCAATTTTCTCATTTAATAATACTATATACAAATCATGTTACCCACAATTTTTGCACCTGAATTTTTTTAAAATCTTGCCGATTTCAATTGAAATCAGGATTGGTGATGATGAAGTTTCTCCTTCCAAGCAGTAGAAATAAGAAAGAAGAGGAGCAAATCATAAACAAGGAGTAAATATAGACTCAGAATCCTTGCACTAGTATTGCTATTATTTCAGAAGGTCGTTTAATTTATAATAAAATGAAAGCTTTTATAAGCTAATTTGAGTTGTTGAACATGTTTGCGGGAACCAAGACAAGAGCAGAATCATCAAAAGTTTTTCCATCGCCTTATGTGTGAAGGAGTTGAAGGATGTAGAATCCAGGTAAAATAGCAATTAGATCACCTCCACAAAGCATTTCAAAACCTTGTATGGGAACAAAATCAACATCATTAATGGCAGTACCAAGAGTTAGAAGGATCACTCATCTACCAACGATTGATATGTTGGGCTATGATATATCAAAACACTTGTGTATATACTAGCTCCTGGTGTTATAAAATCTTATTGAAATTTGGGAATATCTTCTGTACTGTTATGGGATGGGAGGTTATTGAGTATGCATCGAGCATTGAAATTTTTATCATTTGATTTTGTTGGGACATCTTTTGATGAATTTTTTGAAGATCTTGGCACTGTGCAATCAAGACCAGGTCAAACCAAGTGAAACAATTAGTCCACATTGTGATGGTGATCAAGAGTTGAACATGGGCAAACTTCAGAAAATTGAGAAGAAGCACTCAAAAACAGTTATGGAGTCGAAGCATAAACTTAAGCCCGAGAATAATGCTTTCAAACACAAACAATCTGATGCTGGGGCATCTTTAGTTATTCCATGGAGGGGAGTGAATCAGATCCCGAAGAAGTCCAGAGGGACTCTTCTATATATGATACAGTATTATCATCTCTGTGATCAAGTTGTGGATCTTTTGCCCATGTCTATAATTAGAGGTAGAGAGAACAAGAAGGCGTTAGCAGTGGGGAGAAAGAAGAAAGTGAGCCACAGGTTGGAAGTAGCAGATGTTGAAATGGAAACAAACGAAGTGGGTGAGATAGAGATTGCAGAAGAAGAGGCTGAAGACATTAATAATGCCAATGACGAATTTAGAAGTGATGGAAGTGATGAAGAAGATGATTCAGAAGTTAATGAAGAAGAAAAAATAAATAATGATGCTTCTATGAATATTAGTTCTTTTAAATTGCATATGGAGTAAATTTTGAGTGTAACAGATGCTTATCATTGTTGCTTCTCCAATTGGGTTGATTACTAGAATTGGAGAAGTAGAGACAGAGAAGAATAATGATGTGGATTTCTTGTCGTCTATAGAGTTTTAGTCATTGGCAATGCTGATGTCATTTGGATGCAGATTTGGCCCCACATTATTTATGTTGTTGACCAAATAAATTGATTACTAACCATGCAACATGGCACTGATTTCATGCAGATCCGAGAATGGTATTTGAATGGACAAGCACGTTATTATTGGCAGACAATTATCCTATCAACTTTTGTAAATGCAGATATAAATGCATGGTTCAATCATTTTTGTGTTTAACTATAAGGGCGTGAAAGGACTATGGCCAAAGAAATGAAGATTTTCTAAGAGAGATGTAGCATTTGGTCCGAAGATAGCAGTGTGAATGGGAGCATAGTTTACTCAAATTTTATTTAAAAGACCAGAACATATAACTATTTTCTCATCCAATCGGATTAACTCTACAAATAAAGGATTTAAATTGTGACCAAGTTTGGTTGAAATAAGGCAAGATACAGAGTGAGGATTTATATCTTTGGAGGGGAAACTGATTGATTCCTTTTCAAAGTTTCATATAAATATTTGTACAATTGTTCATACAAAGGGATTTTTTTAGAGAGTTGTGTATGGGATTGTTGGAGGCTTTGAGTTTCATTTTGCTTTAAAATTCAAGAAGAATCAATGTTCTTATTTTGAATCTGTTTGTTCCTTTATTCAATTGGTTACTATTCATTTTTCTAATACTTGCTCTTTTTGGATTCTAGATCAAAAGTCCATGTGCTTTCACGATTTCCTTTTCAAGAACTACTATTGTGTTTGATGTTCATAGTGGATTTTCCTTATTTTTCTCCCTATACTTATTTTCCTTTTGGTACTTTCTAGTTAAAATTACTTCAAAATCTAAAAGCATATCATATGAGAAAGCTGGCCCTCTTAAATGCAGAGGTGAATCATTAATCTCATAATGGTTTTTCCATTTGTTGGTGCAATTTTTCACTGCCCATTGGATAAGTTGGTTAATCTTCATTATGACAAAATTGTTTACCAACAAATTAGAAGATCCAAATTGACAAAATAAACCATAATTTGCATATACATGCCTTCATGATTACATTCTATATATTTATTTGTGCTTTCATTTTTATATATTTACATGACTACCTACCATTGATCATCACATGGAATTTATAAGCTCTACCCAAGGCTATTATAATTAGGATCTAGGTGATTATATGTTACTATGGTCCTTTTCTATTACAAATATTAAATCCTTATAAAAATTATTTTTCCCTTATAGAATTAGTTATTTTGAGATGAATTCTCATGCTCACATATTACACATTGCATTTTCAAAACCTAACCATGTTCTAAGAATTTTAGACTAAGGATAAGTTACAATACTTTCTTACTTTATTGATTACATTATACCACATATCAAGATCCTTATTGTATTATGAACTGTACAAAGCTTCCCTAATTTGTCAAATACATATTATTTAACATATTGATATTTTCCTCACTACCAAGGACCTATTTCCTTCCTTTTGTGTGCTCATTCTCCCATAGTGGGGCATATGCCCTTCCCATTGTTTTATACCTTTACATAAGTGTCACTAGCCATTACAAGCCACATCATCACTTTTACCTACCCATTTTGGGAGAAACTTCACTCCTTGATATGATCTATAAACCATGTTCTTACCAAAATTATCATTTTGCATGCTTTACTTGTTTCTCACATGATGCATTTATTTATAATTTTTACCTTAGATTATTTATATTCTTACATTCTTGGCTCACTTTCATATTTCATATTCTATTTTAATTTTAAATTTAATCATACATGTACATATAATTTATAATTTTAGCTTTAAATTTAATTTAATTTACATTAAAAATTAAAAATATATTTTTAAATTTTAATTATGTAAATTTATAAAAAAACACACACATATGATTGACTAGAGTTCTCTTTAATGTAATTAGTTTGATCATGGTTGTAGAATTGAATTTTATTAAATGAAAATTTAGAAATTAGATTATGCATTTCACCATTTAGATTAAACTATTTATAATACATCTAACTTATCAAATAGAGGCATGTTTGTGAAAATTAGAAAGGAGATTACACGTGTGGTTAATATAGTTCGATTATACAACAGTTATGATGATGTTATCATTAAGAATTTATTCACTCTCTAAGAGTGTTAATAGGGATGTCAAATGGTCATCAATTAGTAGGGTTGTTTCATTGGATATGGTTCACAACATGTTCATATTTTATATAGGATGGGATGGAGTATGATCCTATCCTAGGGTAAAAGCAAGAAGATGAGTCCACTTCTAGTGAAAGTTCCAGACTTAGCCAAAAACCCGAAATCGGGCAAAACAAAATGAGATCCTATTATTTAGCAAATGAGATCCCGTTTCACTTCGAGACCTTGAGCCAAAAACGAGATCTTGTTTCACAAAGGCTTAAAGTTAAAAAAAAAATATATAGGATCCCATTTTTAGAATGAGATCTCGTTTCTAAAAATTTCAATTTTTGGCCTGGTTTTTGCTATGGGTTTCAAGTAAAAAAAAAGGCTTGGGGAGTCGACCCTTAGCTTTGGATTTGCTTTGACCTACAACTCGAAGGTCATGTCAGTGTTTACAAGTAGAAAATAGTGACTTTGGACATATGTCTGAAGATAATTTTTGAAGAATTTTTTGATGAAATTAAAACCCATTATAGATGAGATTGTGTAGATTCTAAATGTATAATTTTTTTATAATTGAATTATTTTTTGTATTTTTTAATTTTTTTTATAAAACTAGTCCATAAACTTGAAATATCAAGTTTTTTTAATTATTTTAATAACTTTTTGTTAAAATAATTTTTTGAAAAACAAATTATATATGCATAGTCTTCAGACAATTCTTTTCAATTTAAAAAAAATCAAAAATGATAAGTTTAGGTCATCTTGTGCGTGACGTATGTGAGGGATTTTTAAAATAGTGATTATGGCCAATAAAAATTTAACCAAAAAAAATATTCAAAAAATATCATGCACATTCTTTAGTGTGTAACAGATCTTTCCCAAAAGGATTTAGAAAAATAAAATTTATTTAGGTCAAAATATGGATTACGTACACATGCATGGTATGTTAAAAAAATTGAATTTTAAATAGTGGTTTTTAGACATGCCTATTGAAAATCAATTTATATCATTTGGGTATTAAAATAAATTACATATTTGGAAACTCTAGACTTGGAGTTAAATTTCATATTACTGAATTTTTTTAAGTTTCAATCTTCAAGTGCTTCAATTTTTTAGGTCAAATGAGATAAATTATAAAAATCAAGGAAAACACTTCCACATTTTGGCCAAAAAGTGGATTCAACTTCTTGCACACACCCCCTATCACCAAGTGCATGGATCTTTTTGTGGGTCCACTTATTTATCATAGATGGTTGAAAGCTCATCATACATGACCTCATAATAGTGAGTTTCAAGTTTATTTCTATAATTAATTATATATAAAAGTAAATTTATACTTATCAGTTGATTATACATCCATCCTTGGACATGCTAGATAGGGGAAAGCAAGGTTTGTTGATAAACCTTAATATAGATGAATAAACTTAGTAACACCCAGGAATAAGATGGAGTTAGTTGGTCAAACCCTTTTGGTACTTCTAAAACATTTGGACCTAGGAGTAGCTATTCACTCACCTCATTGAATGTAGCACTTTTTAGATTATATACACTATTATTGATGATGTCGATGCATGCTTTTTCTACATACAAGTGTTCCCTCTACTAAGCCCACATTGATCAACTATGTTCCTTTCATCCATGTTGAGATAGTGTCACCATATAATGTTGCATGTATTACTAGAGATGACGATCTTTGTAGGTTGAACACATCTCATATATGATATATTAGATGCATATCAATTTATTAGTGTAGGGTATGGGATCCTTCTTGATGTTGTGACAAGACATTAGGTGATATTATAATAAATAGACATGCTATGGTTAACCAAATTCATTGTAATTAGGGGGACATTAGGATATTTTAACCAATTCTATAATCCACTTTAGTGTACATTCTTGATCAAGCTGATATTACATCACATCTTATACCATGATAATTTGACGCACTTCTTTTTAGACACTACATCAATTTTAGATTTTGGACTAACTAGTATCACTAGTATCCTTTAGTCTTCTAAAATTAGTTCAATTGGGAGGATCATTGATGTTGTAGTAGATTTAACTTCATAGTTCATTAATGATCATGTAATACATCAATTTTTAGTTATTACAACATGAAATGGATCATGTGTGTGTTGAAACTTAATTGAAATCCTACATCAAGTGACAAGAATGGTGGGTGACACTATGCGACATATGAGCTATAGATATTTGTAGTATGTTGGTGATCCAATACATCATTCTGAGGTATAAACCACCCAAATTTTAAGTTTATAGTACACTACATTTTAACTTTACATAAATGTATATAAATTTTAAAGTGTATGTAGAACCATAAGTTCTCTACCACAAGTTTCTAATTTAGCAAAAAAAAAATCAAACATGAATGCTTGGGTTTTAGTATCAATTCATGATTATTCTTAGTCATATTTAGTGTCTTCTACATGATGTGGGTGGGTATCAATTAAAGATCGTATATGTTATGTAAATTTTAAATTATAAGTTATGTATATACATATGCATACATGTTTGATATATTTTAATTTTTTTAAATATATAATTGTACATGGAGATTCCATGAGATTAAATTTATATATAAATTCTTATGTACATAGATATATTTTTGTGCAAGATTTATACACACAACTCATAGGGTGATATTGATAGATGGGCAGGATCAAATGGGCGGGATCAACCTCAAGATAGGGCTCAAGACAAGGCTCAAGTCAAGGCTCAAAAATATTATAAATAATATAATATTCAAGAATTAAATTCAACACTAACAAGAACATCCATCCAACCAAATCTAGAGTAATATATCATCTCAAATCTTTAAAAAAATATTTCAAAATAATGGGCTACATAGCTTCTAACATTACCAATATCATCACTGCTATTAAAATGAACCTCCATGATAATTTATTTGTTTGTGCTAATTTTCACATCATACACATACAACTTGAAATGTCTATAGAAAATCTGTGTAAATATTATGACCTACCTTGAAAGATAATATTAACTCTAAATCTTAGTTTGATGACTAAATATATAGTTATAAAAACTATTCACAATAGATTTAAAGAATATTCAACCTTGAGGAAAGCAATAGAAAGAATACAACCTTGAGGAAACCAATTATTTAAGTCAAAAAATTGTGTAACCTACCACCTTGCACCATGACAATTCTGATATGCAAATATATGATACTATAAAAATATTTCATACACTTAGTGAAGGGTAACTCACTTTATTTAAGTTTTTTTTATTCAACTCCTAAATTTGTTGTGTATTTATCATAGTCAAATCTCTTCTAAACAACTTCAATTAAATGATCAAGAATTTTGAACTAGTGAAAGTTTCTTCAAATTTCCATAATTTATACATGTATTTTTTAGACACTCCACATTGAATTTATCTTAATCTAAGTATAGTTTTTGTCATACAATGGACTTAAAAAATTATTGTATACTTTCAAGGATGATTATATTTGTATTCATTATTATCATATTTTTTTTATAAGAATGAATGTGTAATGAAATACAACACAACTTTACCATTATCATCAATGAAACTCATGCCTTGCCCTATTACAATATAGGAAAAAGGTTGTACCTATACTTTGATATTCAAGCATATGATTGGATCTTGTAATATTCTCCTACCCATTAAATTCAGGGTTAATTCTCTAGTTCTATGGTACTTCAGTTCTTGTAAATATTCAAGAGGTTGTAATGTAATATTTATTCTGATCACTTGACTAACATAGACCTCGGATATAAAAGTGTTAGATATCCAATATTTAAATCTAAATCTAGCATCAAATTTGAAATTGTGGAGACTATAGACATCATTACACCACATAGACTAACTTGCAATTACTCTACCATTGTCCTTGCCCACCCAAGCTCTAAATACGAATAATGATACTTTGCATAAGTGAAGACCAAGCTCTAATTCATGAGACCACATCCATAACTATTACAAAATCCAAGCACCAGTACAAATGTGTAGATTAATAAGAAAGTACAATTTTACAAGAAGAAATATCCATGGGATGACCCCATGAATATGACAACCAAAGCAAGATATACAGATACCTTAACCCATAAAGGAATATTGTCCTTCATAAAAATGTCTTTCCTCCATTGCTCATCATATGAAATTGATTCCATTATTTGTTGCTCATAATTGTTAATTGACACTAGTCACAAGAATCTATATTTGAGTTATTTTCTTCTTCCATTCATCATACGTAGTTCTCAAAGTTATGTATAAGATTTTAATAAAAATTGAAGAGTTCATCCCTTAAAATAAGAGCAATAGATTTAAAAACCTTATAGCCTTGAAGGCCCTTCATGCTACCAATTTTGGGAGTATACTACTCTCCTTTATGGTTCTTAATTATAGGTCATATGAGACCCCATACATGATTTCCTATTTTGGTTTGAGTTCCTCAAAAGAATGCTTGTAAAAGTAGTGGAATTTGGCTTCACATAAATATTTGAGGCATTATATCAAACGATTTGTGTGCCTATCTATTCTTCCATACTTTTCATACATCTTTTCAGAGCATTTTTAATGTTAATTTATGCTAAAAGTTGTCTTCTTGTTACAACTTGAAATGTGCCCATATATTGTTTTAGAGCCTTTTTTTTTTTGGAACAATTAGGGAATACATTAGAAAAAGGCACGTAATTATTTTTTACACCTATGATTGCATTCCCTTAAATCTAGTCTAGAGATATCTTGCAATCATGAGACTCCATAAGGTGAATTCTCTTTGAGGAGTTTGGTAAAATAGATTTATTTTCTTTGTGTATGCTTCTCTATTTGTATAATAATTTTAAATTATAATATCTAATAAAATTTATTTAATTTTTCAATCTTATTTTTTCCTAGGCAGTGAGATGTTGATCACATCTTAAAAAATTGTAAGTTTAAATTATAAGCTTTCTAATGTCATATCAAAAAGTATATTTTGTTCATACTTTGTAGTAATGGTGACCCCATGAAAAATATTCCCTCCTGTAATTTCTTTAATGAATTCCCTCATGTTGTTCCCAAGCTTTGATTTAGGGCAAACAAATGAATAATTTAATTCTTATTTTTCTATCGATTATTTGGAGGTCTTTAGGAATAGTTTAACTTCATTAGGGGTTCAAGCAGTTCCTTCTATCATGCTAAGTGCCAACATTCATGCATTAAGTGTTAATGTTGGTAATCAGGGGGTTCTCAAAACCTTAAAACTTTATGATAGTTCTTAATGAAGTGAGAAGCTCTGATAAGTGTGTTTCAAGTCTTTAATGATTTTTTGAACTTGTTTTGATTAATAGGGGAAAGTCAGGTTTTGAAGGAACCTAAAACCCTTTACATCAACATGTTGCTAATATGAAAAATAACATAGTTAAAACAACAGCCAACTAATAGCCAAAAAACAACGAATAAACATTTGAACTTGTTAAGTTATAGAAAAAGGGGAGTTTCAAAGATTTGGAAAATTACTAAACCCATGAAATTCTTTGATGAGTTTGAAACCTTTAGAAAATGTTGATAAAGAGAACAAGGTAAACTTGGAATTTTTTGGAACAAATTTATATACATGGAAAAAAGAGGGTAATCCATAATTTTTGACTTCCATATTTTTTCTTGCAAATTGGCCATATTGTCTATTATAATTGCATTAAATTCCCCACTAAATATTTTTTCTTCGACTTATACAAAAAAATTATTTAATTTTTGATATAAATTGCTACTTTAGTATCTTCCAAGCTAGAAGGTGTTTTGGTTCCAATATTTGTTACATTGTGTTTAATGAATTCAATAAAACTCATGTAAAATGATTTTATTCCAACTCTTATTGATTTTTATATTTAATTATTTCTAGGACTTTTCATATTGCACTATTATCTCTAGAATTACAATTGAACAAATAAGCAAATCTACTTTCAACTAGCATAAATTTTTTAAGTGTGATGCAATTAACTTACACAAACTCAATCTAATGTGACATATCAAAGATGGGCAACTATGATGATTGGTGTATAAAACATGCAACACTATCATTTTGAGATGAAGAGTGACTTTATTCCACAAGAATGATTAAAGCATTTTCAATTAATATTGACTTGACATGGGTGTTTAACACATGTAATGCTTCCCAACTTGACACAAAAAAAAAGTGGAATCAAAATGAGGCTAACAACTAGCTCTAACTAAGGACAAGGACTACAATGTATATAATGAGAACCCAATTTTTTTGGTTAAATACTAATGTTTTATCCATAAGGCAATACAGTTAAGGGGGAACAACAAAGCATATAGGGAAAGCAAAGAGGGGCTAGTAAAAAAATGAGAACAACAAAGGAACATGAAATATAAAAGGAAAATAGAGATGCAAAAATACCTAATTAGCTTATGTACATGGTAGGTAACTCCTACCTCAAACTATTCCAAAATGTTCATATGAACCCATTGATAGGTTGAGAGAAATAGGCAAGTGCAAAATAAGAGATGGTGATTGAGTAGCACCTATATACCCAACTACTGGTTTTTAATTATTGTGATGAGAAATCTAAAAGGAATTGCATGTAAAACTTTTCTAAATAATGTAAATTGTGCATAAATAACCACTCCTAGTGATAGACCTCTAAAAATGGTTGGATCAAATTAGCATTATCTCATGTATTATTAGAATCTTCTTGCATAACATTGAGCATACTACTATCTGACATCTAAATATACTCTTGGTCACCTGAATCAAAAGAAATTAACCCATGAACTAGACATCCCTCATGTCAATTGTGAGATGAGGAAACCCCTACAAGTGTTGATGTTAAATATATATTTTTGGATATTGACTTTGAAAAGCATAGGATTATTTCTAATTATGAGATTTCCTTCTTCTCTTGTTGTGATTAATTCAAATAATTCCTTATCCATAGAAGATCAAAGTAGAGAAATAGGTAACCAATTTGTACCTTGGAGATCATCTATGAAAGTACTTTTATATAAAATTACCAAAGGGTTAAGGCAGATATATGTATCACAAAGGAAAACATCATTTGAATCCTCCAAATATCAACTTGGAATATAAAAATTATGTGGATGCAAGTCATTACCAACATCATTAGACTCAACCACTAGGTTATCAAAGTTTTCATTTCTTCCTTCATTGTTATGGATTTCACATTATGGATAAGCATGATAAGAAATGAGACGTTTAAATGAAGCTATTAGATTTTGCACAATAATATCTTCAAAATGAAAAGATTAAAGAGTGGAATGATTTATTACCTCTTCTTGTAATATTCACTCTTTATAATCTTCATCAAGATACTTAAATGCTTGATATCTAGGTTCCATGACAAAGTATGGCTATTTAAGGATTCATTTTCATGCACTCTGTCTTCAATTTTTTCTCTAATATCTTTATGGATTTCAATGTGCTTATTAGTAGTGCTTCTTAGAAAATATTGTTTGGGGATTTATTTTATCTATTCTTTATCTTTAAATTGACCTCCAATATTTCTTTTCACTAAATATTTATCAATACTTTTGAAGATAAAGACCTCTATCTTTGAAGAAGAATAAATCATTAACAAGTAATCATTTTTACTTTCATCTTTTTTCTCATGACAGTAAAAGATACCTAATTATTACCTAATTATTGTTGTAATTAAATTAGAATGACACACTACATTTTTTAGTTGAATGTAGTGATTACTAACATTTTCCCTAGAAGAGGTATTATCTCTTTGACCTTCAAGATAAATTTCTAAATCATCATCACTATCCTCAACGTATACAAATGATACAACATGTTTTGTAGCATAATATTTTATTGTTGAGGGAATTGAATCACGCTTAAACAAACCTTCCTCACCTAGAGCTTTAAGATTCAAAAAAATATATGAAGTAGGCATTAACTTTAATTTGTTTGCACTAAGATCAAGTTGCATAGAAGTCTATTCTTCAAGCTAATAATTCTAATTTTGTATGGAAGACGTCTTTATTGATTCATTTCTTAAAATATTTGAGGTAAATTTCTCAATAGATTTTTCTTTTAAGAATCCTAATAAAATCAAATCATGTTTTATTTCAATAGCTTCCTTTTGTGCAATTTCTAGATTTCTTACCTTATTCTACTTTAAGAGGAATTTGACTTCATTGTGTAATGCAACAATGAAAGTACACAATTGATTCTTTTCATTCAATTGATCCACTTGAAGAATTTATTTCAAAGATTTGTCAATCGTTCCAAAAAATCTATAATTGATTCACTTTCTTGCTTTTGGATTTTGAAAAATTGAGATAGGAGTTCACATATATATCAATTTCTAATTTAAATCTTGTAAGAAACTTTCCTTTTAAGCTATCCTATTTTATAATTCATTTCTTTTAGTTTTTGAAACTATTTTATAGAATGTCTAATGAGGCTTTCAACAACCAATCACAAGAACACATCTTCATAGACTTCCAAAATTTTGTAAGAAATAGTGAATTCTTGAATATGACTATCATGATCCAATGAGTTCTCTCTAGTGAACTTTAAAAAAAGTTCCTATGATCTTATAGATAAGGCTATATATTGAGCCAATGCTAATGAGCCAAAGTGAGTTCCCCATGATTGAGATGAAATTAATTTCATGGTGTAAGTCTAAAAATAATGGTAGTAGGTATATCACTTTCACAAAGGTGCAAACTTTCATTCAAAGGGAGGTGTCCTTAGGTTTTTGAGCACCAAAATGTATACCAACACTTTGATTTTCCCATTGGAGTTGCCAAACATCTCTTGGTCAATATATTTGTCATTGCAAATTTCAAAGTAACTTTCTCAACAAGTAGTAAAAAATGTTATGAACTAACAAATTTCCTTTGTGTTTGAGACAAGTAGCTCCCTCAAATAATGGATTTTTAATAGTTGTGTGTACTTTTAAACTAAAAGTACAAAAATGAGAAAAGGGAAAACTAATATGAAATATTTTCTTACAAAAACCTTGACAACGACATACAAATACTAGTTTGAGTTTCCCAAATTTATTACAAATTACAAGGGTTTTTCCATAGAAGTTACATGTTCTTAAATGTATATGATGAATTGTATGATAATATGTATTTTTAAAGTGCAACAATGATGAAAGAAATGTAATAATTTTTTACACATAAAGAGATTAGTTGTTTTAGCACACTCAAATCTAGGCACCAAGGTAAGATAATGTTTCTTTAGATCCATTGTATAGTTTGTATTAATTCTTCAATGGATGACCAATGTTTTTCATAGTGACAGAGGGATTACCAATTTAATAAATGAGAAAATAGTAATTATAATGTAAAGAAACACTCCAAACATATGATTCAAATGATTTATTTATTATCATTTTAACATTACATAACTCGAGAAACCCTTTTGCCAAAAATGTGAAAATAAAAAAGTGTCTCATACATTACAATTAAGCCTTGTATATATCGTATTTTTTGGGAATAGGATGCTATTTAATTGCAATCCTAAACATATTCCATGTATCTCCTAAGTCCTTGGAAAGTGTTCCCCAACACTGGGATTAAAAAGAGATTAAATTCGAATGAAATGAACATGTAAATTGACATTTGTAATTAATTCTAAATGATAGGAATATGTGGGGACGCCCAAGAAGAGCTCCTACAAAATAGGTGCACATGGGGTTCCCACATGGAAGGTGGAACCCACCTTGAGTTCAGTTAACTATTTGGAGAAAAGATAACACTTCAGTAATACATGTAAAGATCCTAGAAGTTAGGAATTGATATTTACATGAATGGAGTTCAGTTCAGTTCAGTTCAGTTATGGTTCAATTATCTTTGGTTACATGTAGTTAGTTTTAGTTGAATGCTAGTTGACTTCAGTTGACTTGGAATGCATGACTAATGACTTGAGTTGCATGACAGATAACAGGTGATACATTCAGTTAAGTGGGGATGATCAATCATGCATCATGTTTGCATGAATTGATGGAGAGACATGCTTTTGTTAACAAAGATTGACTTGGACCCACCTTGGGCGCCGAAGTTGGCATCTTGGAGTTAACACCTTTTGCATGAGAAGATATTTACAAGGCTGAGTTAAGTGGGCCCATTCTTGGGTGCCAACTTTGAGGAGAAGCTTACAAGATATCTTCAAAATCAACAATCAATTAAGACTTCGGTTTGGGATGCCCAAATTGATGAAGGACTTGGTTTGACATTGTTTTTCATGAAAAAACTCTACTTGCACAAGAATGGCATAGATATTTGTGAGGAGCAATATCCTCTTGCAATTGTCAGCTCTTTGGAGTTTAGAATGTTCACAATTGTCTATTTATTGCAGCAAGTTGAAGAAAGTTCTAAGAGAGTACTTTTGTGAAGCATGGCATGGGATGTGTGGATTCATGCTTGGACACATGAGAGTTTATTGTGGTTGTGATGAAGAATTGTTGAAGGCAAAAGAAGGATCTCAATCAATGATTGATATAGTGTTATTGTAATCTTGTTCTAAGGTTAAATAATACAAGCACTATTGATTATGGTGGTGGAGTTTTTTCCCGAAAGGGTTTCTCCACGTATATGCTGTGTCACTTATATCTCCTGGTCTTATTCTTCTACAATCTTCTATCTACTTCTACAATTGGTAATAATGAATCTAAAGAAAAAATCACATACAAATAATTTGTAACAAAGAACACTTAATTAGATCTACAATCTCATAGGTTTACAAAGTATTAAGCTACAATAATTACCTTCATTTTCAATAGTATTTTCTTTTGTAATTTTTTAATAACTACATGAAATGCAACAATTTAAAATAAACTTTACCAGATTATGTTTCTCTTAACTTCCTTATAATCAAAGTCACTTTTATAACTTTGATAATTGTAACTTTCTCCTCTTGATCATTAATTCTGATTGTTATGATATTCCTTGATTGTAAATCCCTTTTACATTATGTTTTGATGTAGGCCAATGTCATATTTCATGATATATTAGACTACATCTCTCCATACATTTTTCTCATACTTTACATATTTAAAAATTTACCATTATCATCAATGACACCCATGCCTTGCCACATTGCAATGTAGGAAAAAGGTTATACCTAATCTTTGGTATTAAAGCACATGATTGGGTCTTGTATCATTCTCCTACCCATCAAGTTTAGGGCTCATTCTCTAGGTTTGTAATACTTCAAGTCTAATAAATGATCAAAAGGTTGTAATGCAATATTTGCTTCGATCATTTGACTGACAAACATAGACCTTGGAGATGAGAGTCTCAGGTATCCATTCTTGAAATCCTGCATCAAATATAAAGCTATGGAGACTATAGGAATCATTACACCACATGCAAATAAACTTGCAATTACTCTATCATTGTCCTACTCCTTCCCCACCCAAGCTCCAAAGATTATAGTGCTAACTTTCTATAAGTGGAGGGCAAGCTCCAATCCGTTAGCCTACATCCATAAGCATTGCAAAAATCAAGCACTAGTGCAAATGTGTAGGAGTACCATTTTATAGGAGGAAAGATCCTTGGGATGACCTTATCTATGATTTCACATTTATCAGAGCATTTTTAACTGTAATTTTTACTAAGAATTATCTTTCCGTTACACCTTGAAAGATGCCCAGACGTTGTTCTAAAGCCCTCCTTTTGACACAGGTGGGGAATACACTGGAAAAAGGCACAAAATTTTTGTTTACACGTGCAATTGCATTCCCTTGAAAATTTCTAAAGCCTTTTCAATAAATCTGTTATGCGCATATCCAACAATCATGGCACTCCATAAGATGACTTCTCTTTAAGGGGTTTGTTAAAACAAATCCATATTCCTTGTCTATACTTCTCCATTTGCAAACATTTCTACCAGAGCAGTTTAAATTGTAATATCTAATAAAAATGACTGTAATTCCTCAATCCCATTTTTGCCTAGGCAGGGAGATGCTGGTAAAGATCACTTCCAAATAAATTTGTTGTAAAATTTCTAAACACCACTTCAAGAAATCTATTTACTCTGCAATAATGGTGGCCCATGAGGAACATATTATCTTTAATGGATACCCTCACGTGGTTCCCGAGCTCCCATTTAGGGCAAACAAATGAACAATTTGATTATTCAAAGGTCTTCAAGGATTTTTGAACTTCACTGGGCATTCAAGTAGTGCCAACATTCATGCATTAAGTACCTACTGAGGTAAAAAATTCAAGGGGTTTTCAGAACCTCAAAACTCTGACATATGTGCATTTTGAGTTTTTAAACTTGTAAAGTTATCAATAAAGAGGGTTTTAGAGATTTGGTGAATTCTTTAATTCATGAACTTTTCTGATGAGTTTGAAACTTTTGGAAAATGTTGATAAAGATAATAAGGTAAATTCGTAATTTTTTTGAATTGGTCTATAACGAGTTTAATATCTTCCAAATCAAAAGGAGTTTCACTGCCAAAATTTGTTACATTGTGTTTAATGAATTTAAGAAAATATTTGTAAAATTGTTTTTATTCTAGCTCTAACTGATTTTTA
The DNA here is from genome assembly GCA_007258455.2 of Sequoia sempervirens. Classification (NCBI taxonomy): domain Eukaryota; kingdom Viridiplantae; phylum Streptophyta; class Pinopsida; order Cupressales; family Cupressaceae; genus Sequoia; species Sequoia sempervirens. Next base: position 50,689 of record VDFB02030280.1, read on the forward strand.
GATTTAATTGTGTTCATGACTCACTATACCACATAATTACCTTTGAGATTATGATCAAATAAACATGCATTTCTCCTTCCAACTAGCACACAAATTCTAAGTCTTAAGTAATTATCTTATACAAAATCAATCAAATGCAACATATAAAAGATGGACAACTACAATCACTGGTGTTGAAAACATCCAACATTATCATTTTGTGACAATGAGCAACTTGATTACTCATAGATTATTAGAGAATGTGTAACTAAGACTAACTTGACAAAGTTGTTTAGCACAATGACTTAATGCAAAAAATAAAAATAAATTATGGCATAAAAATGAGGCTAACACTACCTACCTCGGTCAGTAGTATCTACTTTAGAGTGAATCCCAATAATTATCTGTATCTCTTATCTCCCTCCCTTCATCTCATTTTGAATTCACATCACTCAATCTTCTAATCTAGCACTTAATATTTCATGCTTGCTTAGTATTATATCACTTTCTTACCAATATTTTGAGTAGACTACCAACATTCTGATCACTTTGAGAACTACATATGTAAAGGCTTTAGCATACTCTTGCACTCTTGGGAAGTTCAACAAAATTTTCTTGCTAGTTATTGCCTCTCTTACTTGAAAAACTTTTGTGATATGACTGTGTATTATTTATTTTCTTTAGCTTCTCATTTATTTCATTTTATTATTGTAGAATTTCATCTTTTAGTAGTGCCCTTGGAACATTGGGAACTAATTTTCCTTGTTATTGCACTCTCATTTTTATTTAGTTTACTCTACTTGCATTGTCACTATTCTTGATTTCTAAACACATATAGGATAAGAGCACACACATTATTATATCATTTTCTACATCTAGCTACCCATTAAGATTCAAAAAATAAATTAGGGTCTTGATCATTCATATAAAGCTCCTTTCCAACCCAAAAATTCTCCACTACTGTCTTGCAAGTCTCTATTTAGACCATTTTGTCAAATTTTATTTTATCTTTCTTTATCATTTTTTATTTCTTTTATATATTTGGATTAAATTGGTTTTTCTTAGTTTCTTGCATACCTATAACTACTTCTAATTTTTATCATTTGATCTATGTGTAATTTAAAGGAGATTGTGGAAGTTTGAATGAGTTTTCTAGTAAACTTATTCACAAAATTTATATAGACGACAATGCACCTCACCAACATTTACACATTGCATAGGGATCTAAACTAGAGAACTTTGATGTTGTTCACAGGTTCCTCTCTATCTTTTTGTGTTGGTGTTAGTTTCTTATATTTCAATTTCTTAAGCAATAAACAATAGTCTTTCATTTAAACTTTATTTATTTAGCTTTGTTGATTTTGTTTTCTTAGTTTAGCGAAATTTACTAGGGTAGCCTAAAAACTTGCCCTTGAAACTACAACAAAAATTATTTAAAACACTTCATTTTCAAACATAGATTAACCATGAGAGTAATACAAGAAAAATCATCTAATTTAGAGAGTTTACAAACTTTTTAAGGCTGCATTTTTTCTCTATTATATTTTTGTGAGATCACTATTAAATAGTTTATTTTCTTTCAAAATATAACAAAAATGCTAAAAAAGATAAAAATAACTCACATTCCTAATTTTGTGTTGTGAGGCCTTCCATTTTAGGGTCTTCACAACCCAACCACTTTTCTCTCATCCCTTTTTTAGAGGACTTTAAAGAATGTCAAAATGTCTCATTCAAAAAATTGCACAACTTTCATTTGTAAAACTCTACTTTCCTTTCAACCCAAACAACACAACTTTGCCCCATTTACCTACATGGAGGGAGGCTTTGACCATAAACCCAATCTTAATCCTAAGATATATAAATTGGACATGAATCTTTTTTAATTTTAAACAACATGCAACTATGATGAGGCTATGTGAGAGAAATGGAAATATTCTAGAGAACATAAGAATGCAATTATATAGTAATTCAAAAGCCATAGATTTCTTGTGTGGGATATCTTTAATCATTAATAATAAATTTTCTTCATTAGATGATACATCTGAGAAAACTCATGAAACACTAACATCATAAAAAACAAATTAGGATGTTTATGCCCATTCGACGAATACACATGGCCACTATAATCAGCTGAGCTCCTACTTTCAGAGTAGACCAAATCATAGACCCACTCCCCTCCAGAGGATAGCGAGGAACCTCATAAGAAGCAACGCCATGAAGATACTTATAGTTAAGAACACGGGCCCACAACTGGTGTTGATTAGTACACCAGCGCCAGTAGAGCTTCGCTGCAAGAACTTTCCCACTCAAAATAGAAGAGCGTAAACCAAGACCACCCTCTTGTTTAGGTCTACACACATAATCCCATTTAACAAGGCTCCACTTAGAATTCATCAAGTTACCACTCCAAAGGAATTGCCGAGAGAGAGCATCAAATTCCCGAAGAAAATACATAGGGGCTGATTGGACAAAACACCTGTAGATGGGAAGGGCCTGGATAACAGACCGAAGGAGGGTAACTCTAGCAGCAGTAGACAGCCACCTATGAGTCCAGTGTGTTATCTTCTTCCTCAACTTATCAAGCAGCAACTGCCAAGAAGATCTGGGTTGACGCCCAATAGCAAGAGGGATGTTTTAATAAATTTTTACCCCTCTTTTATGTTTAAAAAACAAATTAGGATGTTTATGCCCATTCGACGAATACACATGGCCACTAGTACCCATGTTTCTACCTCTATGATGTTGGTTTCTAATATAATTCATTCATATGGATGAATTCTTCAAATAAAACCTTTACCATATAATTACCCTTTTGGTCACCTTACCTTTACTTAAGTATTTTAATCTCACTCACTCTTTTGACATCCTCCTTCCACTTTTTTCATTGCTTATATTGCCCCTTTAAACATAGACAATCTAATTATTAATTTATTAATGTTGAACATGGGTAACCTTGATAAAAAATTTGCAACACTTTCTACCACTTCATAGCCTCTTACATCCCCATATTATCATTATAGTCTATTCTATTTAGATATTCTTGATTCACCCCTTTTTGTGGGGTTTGAGGTCCCCAAGCTTGAAAAGTACAATAGAAAAGGTGACCCATAGTTTCACATTTCTTCTTTCATTACTCTATGTAATGACTTCCTCTTTCAAGATAAGATGTTGGCAAATGTATTCCATCATTCCCTCAAGGATTTAATTTTGTCCACTATTTTTTATCTCTTCCCAACCAATCTATTTATTTCTTTTTGGTTGATTAATCAATTCCTCCAACAATTTTAAGCCAACATTAGCCCCCATGTCAACTTCATTAATTTGATTCACTAAAAACAAGGGGCTAATAAAAAGGTGACCAACTTCATCTGTTGATGTCAATTCCTCTTATAGATATCTTATGCTCTCCTTGATTATGTTGCATAGAGGGTTTTCATAGGAAACCTTCATCCTCTAATTACAAATAGGATCTCTTGATGATGTATTCTTCATTTGTACACCTTTACATATCCTTATATGCCTATCATTAAATTATTAGCCAGCTTGAGGTTTTGTCAGTAGATCTTGTTTTATCCTCAAATCATTTACATTAAATATATTTAAATAAATCTTTAAAATTTCCACTTGAACCATTGTCATGAATAACATTGCTACAATATCACTTGCTTATGTGGTGATCGCTTAACAAGGAAAACATATAGGAACCACCATTTCACCCCTCTAAATGAACCACTTTTTGTTTTCTAGAAAATACTTCTATAAATAACATGATCCATGTTCCACCAATTTGTCCTCTTGATATAAAATTTTTTATTCCACCTTCCTAGGAAGATAAGTCCTTTTGTTAGTATCATAGAGTACTTGGACACAATAATAAAAAAGTGTTTACATATCAAGTGTATAATTTAGGATATATGATTGACTTTAATAAAATCTAGGTACTTGATGTGAATGACAAAGCGAATAAATCTATTTCTCTACCTAACCAAGACCTTCAAATATACACAAACCCATTTATGAACCACTCCTCTAATTGGATTTACTCATTTTATTTAAAAGAAAATATTGCATAAAGTTCATCTTGAAAGGTGAAATGGTTTCAAATGAAAAGGAGAAAGAAATTATTGTAAGATTTTTCTAAATAGCCTACCCAAGATGCAAATGAATGAATGAAAGAAAATACAGAAATAGGATATGAGAAAGAATAAATTGTATTCCTCTCAAGAGAATACAAAGCTACTATGAGCTTGAGAATTAAGATTACAAAGAAAATGCCTTGGTTATATAGGCTAAGGGGAGAGATAGGATGTAACTAGATTATGACAAGTGTTGTCATCCTATGATGTTTTTTGAGTTGCTGAAGATGGCAATAGTTGAGATGGCCAAACAACTCATGCCATAGTTTGATCACAAAATTTGAATGGGTGAGCAATGCGGTGGAATGTGAATTAGGTACAAAATGAGAGAAAGCATACAAGTAATACTCATGATTGGCCTTACCAATTGCAAGGAGTGCATTATCTTCAAGATTCCTGATACTGAACAAATCTAGAGTGAATTCAACTTTTCTACCATTTTGAGTGATTTTGTAGATGAAGAGAAGGTTGGTTGAAAAATTAGGCACACAAAGGATATCCTCAAATGTACCATTTTTAGCATAAATTGAACCCTTCCCAACTACATCCATTGGAGAATCATCCCCATTGAGAATGTGGAGCACAAAACAAGGCTCCAACAAAGAAAATTGTTCTTTAATAGAATTTGTGTGGTGTGATGCACCTGATTCAAGAATCCACTGTTGTGAAGAATCAACAATAGAAAAAGGTGCAATTGATTTCCCTTTACCTGATTTGGAAGAAGGAGAAGAGGATTGGTGAGCAACTAAAAAAGGCAGATTAATGTTGTTCTTTTTAAGAAGATGTTTTAACTCATCAACCTTCTTATGACAAGAATGTTCCTCATGACCAGGTTTCTTGTAGTAGCTACAAGTTGGCCTTTCCTTCTTTTGAAAATTCCCTTTTGAAGAGGAGGAGTTGGACTAAAATTTTGTTGTAGAAGATGATTGTGCATGATCTTTTTGTAACTTCTTGAATTTCGTTTGTTTTTGTCATGTTTTCTTGATTCTTTTTTACCCTTTGGTTGACTAGCCAATAAAGCTTGTGACTATGAAAGCTTAAGAAGACCCATGGAAAGAAGCTTGCCTTGTTCTTGCATCAACATTTTAGAAGGGAAACATAAGAAGGTGTCGTGAATGTAGATCCCATTGTCAACATATGAGTGTGAAATCTAGAAACAAAAGTTGCATATTCAGGTCCAAGTTTGTTGAGAGTGTTATAAATAAGTTGAATATCTTTCTTCTCTAAGACACATGATTTATATTGTGCTCTAAGGTCATTTAACATTGTTACATAATCATAGATGTTGTCAAAATACTTTGGATCAAGACTCATTAGTTCATTTCCAATTTGATAACCACCAACTTTATTAGTTGAACCATAGAGAGTTTTTATTTTTTCTTGTGCATCATGTGAATCTTTACATTCTTCAATTTGAAACATAATATAAAGAGAAATGAAACTCCTTAAACAACCAAGAGATTATGTATGTTCAAGCATCCAGAGCAATTTTTTCTTATCATTTATGGGTTCAATTACCTTCTTCTCAACATAAGGTACATATCCTAGTTGCATTAAGGCATTCCATGCATTTTGATGCCATGTATTATAGTTATATGGTGTTAGCAATGGAAACTTAAATGGACCCATTGTGAAGGAAAAATAGAGCACAAAGTAGAAGAGATTTACAAGCACAAATACAACAAGAGATCCCCCATTCTCACTCAATCAAAGAACCCCCCAAAGAAAATGATTTGCAGTTACATATTTTTGGATTTCAAAGCTTTTACAAATCCTCAAGAAATGAGCATATGTTGAAAGTAATTTTTTGGTATAATTTCATATGAAATAAGTAGCATCAATGTGAAGTACATGAAAAATCATACACTTTCAAAAAAAGAACCAGCTCGATATGAGGTTGTATGCAAAATTTATGCAAATTTGAAGGTCTCAAAATGAGAACTATGAGGTGTCCTCTCTAAGAAACATCAATTTCTAAAAGAAAAATATGTGTTTTGAAATCTAAAACTATCTTCACCAATGCATAGAGCACAAAAAAATAGCCCAAATTAAAAAAAATTCACTCAAATTGGAGGTCAAGAGCTTGAGTTATGAGCTTTCAAAGTTAGTCTTCAAAAACCAACTTATCAATAGAAGAGGTAAGATTTTTTTTTAAAAATATTCTACCAAATTTAGTGAAATTGCTACCAAATTTATCTATCTACAAAGTTTAGATATTTGTCGGCTAATTTATACCTTTGCCAATTTTAGCAACTTGCCAAATAAAAATATCTAACTTCAAAATTTAGTAACCCGCTAAATTTAGCGATGTCGACAAAATGTCTACAAATTTGAAAATTTATATTGTTTTAATATTAAAAAAAAAAAAAAATGTTGGTGGAATTAAAATTTTGATTTTTAACATTTTTATTTTTTTTAAAAGTAGCTTAAGAAGGCCTGAAGGTCGAGTAGGGTACCACAGACCCTGTAAGGGTCATAACCCTATAATTGGTGCTATGCCCGAAAGCAAGGGACAAAGGTACCTTGGGTACCCTGTGGTATCCTCTTGTTGTGTAGGCTTGCGTTGTACTATTTTGCATGTACTCCACAAAAACAAAAAAAATTGAAGATTTGAAAATGTTTTTTATTTTTATTTTTAATTTTTAAAACAAAAAAAAAAAAATTGATTTAAAACACACACACACACACATATATCAAATTATTCCAAATCTAGCCTCTGATGTCCTATTTAGACAAAATAAAGGGAAAATTTGACTTTCTCACCTGCTTTGGACTCAATGGTGAGCTCAAAATTTCTCCAGAAAGCTTTAGAAAACCTACAACTTGCAAGTCAATGTTTGAACCCTCCTAGAAAATGGTATTTTCTCCACACTTTTCTATTTCTCTAGATCATCCAAGGATGCAAGAGAAGAGCATACTCACATGCTTTGAAAAAATAGCTCTACACTCCCAAATTTCCTAAAATATTGCTAAGGTCCACAACTCATTCTTGCTCTAATACCATGTAATATTTTTCTAAATAGCCTACCCAAGATGCAAAAGAATGAAAGAAAGAAAATACAAAAATAAGAGATGAGAGAATGAAATGTATTCCTCTCAAGAGAATGCAAAGTTCTTATGAACTTGAGAATTAAGATTACAAAGAAAATGTCTTGGTTATATAGGCCAAGGGGAGAGATAGGATGTAACTAGATTATGGCAAGTATTGTCATCCTATGAGGTATGGCAACTCAAGTCATTAAGGCTCAACAAACTTATCCCTATGTAAACTTAAGCTAGTGTGAAGAGGATCTAAGTGGATAAATAGCTAGGAAATGAACTAGCTAGATAAAGTGCCCCTTTTACACTAACAATTATAGATAAAAGAGAAAAAATAGTGCAAAAGTATTTTGACTTTCAAAATGTCTTATACTGTGGCTTTGAGTGAGATGGAAAAACAGGGAGTTTTGAAATTTGAGTTTTCATATATGGGAAAAAGAGTTCATTTTTGCATTTTATTTTTTTGTTTCTTGTATTCATCTCTCCATTTCTCTATGAGCCTAGTGAAATTATCTTAGATTTTTTTGAGAGCCACTTGCTTGGATTATTGACTTGTAATTGACTAGAGGTTTGGTTCTTGTTTTGGAAATTGAATCATCTTCAACAAAACTCTCTTTCCAATCTTCTTGTACATCAGATTAAAGGTAGTTGTTTCACCTTCATACATTTAAATTGAATTTATTTATGATTTTTCATGACCCCTTAAATGGATGCACATGAAATTTCATTTCATATAAAAGATTGTATTAGTAAATTTTTAAATTGATTGAAATTAATTTAACAATCTCAATTATTTTATTTCGATATTTCTCATTTTATGACAAAACTATAATATTTTTTTTGGAAAATGATTAGGTGATTTAAAAAGTGTGTGTAAACCCTTATCTTCAATAAGTTATTCTTGAAAAAAAATATGTCTAAAAAATTAGAAATTTTCTATTGAAAATTTAAGTTTTTTGCAAAAACTTTAGTATCTAGAAAACAAATTTTAAAATTTTACACTCATTTGAGCATTATATTTTGTGGGAATAAAAATTTATTATGTAAATGGTTGGAGAATTCGGGCCTATGTTTACAATATTAGGATCTCAATTTTGGTGTCATGTTTTTGTGTATTTGACTATGTGGCCATAAGATGTGAGGGCTTTAGTTTAGGATGGAGTGCATTCTGATGCACATTAACTTTATGGTAATGTATGATGAGGAAATGAGATGTTAATATAAGAAATTAATTAAAATAAATTTTAATTACATAATTAAAACATTAACAATAGTTATCCATAATACTCTTACATATGCCCAAGAGGATACATGGAAAGACCATGAATGATGTTAGTTAAGTCTACTATTTTCATGGACAATCCATAACATATGGAGTCACACTCCTCAACATCCATTTGGTTCTTGATACCCATGATTAAATTATATCATTAAATTCTATGATAACCCTCTCCTTCCTCTTTGCATGTTGGATTGTTAATATAATTTATGTATGCGATCCCAACATTCCATGCATACATATTGATGGTATTTGTATAACCCTCATGTGTAATTATTTGTATTCCATGTATTGATATGATTAGCATATCTATTGATTGTCATCTTCTTCCCAATCTTATATGTAGTTGTATCTTGTATGTCATGCTTGATATCTAATGTGTACACATTGATGGTGTTGGTAGAATCATCATTTGTACTTTCTTGGTATATTGTATATTGATATGATTAGAATGTGTATGTACTGATTGGTAATTGTGAATTTATATGGTTTGGTGTTGTTGAATTTATCATGTATGTTCCACCCAAAAAAAATTATGCATGATATGTGGTTAGTATGTTTGAGTTCAATCAATTTATTTTTCATGAGTGTTTTTGGACTACCCAATTAGTTTCTTCCTAGTTTAGATGGGTGGGATTAAATGTTCCATATGGTTTGGTGGTGTTGGGGGCCCATGAATCCTTTTAAGAAGATCAAGAGAGCATAAAAAAGGAGTTTCATCCTAAATAACATTATAGAATTTCATGTATATGTAATTTGATGAAAATGTATATTTTGGGCTATTGGAGTCCTCATTTGTGTGATTGTAAGTATTCTTTTGAAATTCATATAATTTGGCATTTAATCCAACCACATAAATGGTGAGAGATCTATCTTTAGTTTTGGTACGTCTCAATATTAGTGTCAAGAATATGTGGAATTTGGTATCTTCTTTTCTCATTTCTAATTGGTAGACCTAAAGACATGATTTCATTACTCCTGTAGAATGAATGTGTAAGCTAGCATAGATAAAATATATGTTATGTATAATTGATTTGATTTTTATGAGGTAATTTCAATTATATAATGGATGGTTAAAATGATGTCCTATATGGCGGTTGTGTCTCTAGCTTATATACCATTTTTATGGTAAGTTTGATGCATGTGTGTGGATAGATATATGTATGTGATTTTAGAGACATGATGAGGTCTTGTGAGTTTTCTACTCATCTTGCCCCCATATTTGGGTGGGTCTTGAGAATATTGTTTTTGGAATTGTAAATAGGGGTATTACCTAACTAGCTCCACTATTAGGTCCTCTTCACACCTTATTACTTAAGTTTACTTAGAATATGCATGCCTAATACTTATAACTTTATGTCTCAAATCATAAGATTAAGACACTTGGCATAATCTTATGATATCCTATGTATGACCTTGGCCAATATAACCAAGGGGTTCCGTTTGCAATCTCATATTTTAGAATCTATTATCATTGTATATTTGCATTCATTGATAGGAATACAATTTATTCTTGAAATATTTATCTTCTCATTTTATTGTCTTCCATTAGGTCTCTAAATCTTAGGTGGTAGCTCTTACATGGTATCAAAGAAAATTGGGTATCTTTGGTTAGTCTTTTCGAGAGATATTGAGTGCAAATCTTGGTCAATATTGAAAAGATAAGTGTGTTCTTCTCTTGCATCAAATGATGACTTAGAGAATAAAAAACTTGATAGAAATATCATATTTTGGGAGGTCTTCTTTGTGTCTCTAATTTTTTGGATGATGATCACACTTCTAGTGTGGAATATGACTTTGATGAGAACTTTGTTACTTGAACTAGGGTATTCTTACATTTGATCCAATTCTTGAACCTTTAATTTCATCTCCACCATATATTGTTGCATTCAATTATGATTATTTTGCTATATATTTGGCTACTTGTGATTCAATGCAACAATATATCCATCATCTTTTAGATATGGTGACTTGGGATGACTACTTGACAAAAATTACAGGTTTATTTTGTGTGCACCACATTTTAGATTTGGGAGACACCATTGATTTCATACATCTTCTCTTTGATGGAGATGATTTTTCTTCATTTTTTGTGAGGGAACATTCAAGCCCTCTTGTTCATCTATGCATGATCATTCATCACAGTTTGACATGAGTATGGACACTTTTGAGCTATATTTGAAGGATACATCTTTGTCTTCAGAGGAGATATCTTTTTTTGGACCTTGTTCTTCATACATCTCTACTATATTTTGGATTGTAATCTTCATTAGTGTAGCTTGGAACACCTAAATTTGCAATGAAAATTTTCAACATCAACATGGAGATACATGAACAATTTTCAAATACTTCATACATCTTGAGTTTTCTTACTTCTTATTCCTTTCATGAATGGGAAGATATCATTCATACACCTTTGGTTTTATTTCTTCCTAAGGGGATAAATGTTGTTTGATTATAATGAACCATATTCTACATCTAGTTTCAAGAATCTACCAATAATACATCATCTACGTTGAGGGTGGGCTCTATGTTCTCTCTTCTTCTCTCTTACAGGGAATTTATCCTCACATGGGTTTTTTTTTCTCATTCTTCTTTGAGAGAATTTTTCTTGTATTTGATCTCTTTCAAGGAGAATTTTTGTCCCATTGTAATTAATCCCTTTCTCTATTTGTGGGAGATTGAATTTTTACATGGGTACCTAACATGACCTAGTAGTCAAAACCCATCTTTGCATCTACGCATATTTTTAGCATTTTTTTTACTTCTCCCTAAGTTTCGCTTAAAGGGGGGTGTTGGTGTAAATAGGGATATTACCTAATTAGCTCCACTATTAAGTCCTCTTCACACCTTATTACTTAAGTTTACTTAGGGTACACATTGGATACTTATCACTTTATGTCTCATATCATAAGATTAAGACACTTGTAACAATATTATGATATCATATGTCTCACCTTGGCCTATTTCACCAAGGGGCTCCCTTTGTGATCTAATATTTTAGAATCTATCATTATTGTATATTTTTATTCATTGATAGGAATATAGTTTATTCATGTCATATTGATTTTTCATTTCATTCTTCCTTCCATTAGGCCTCTAGATATTGGGTGGCTATCTCCATATCCAACTCTTACACTTGTGAATTAGGAAACTTGTGGTGTTGGAACTCACATATAGTGCACAATGATTTCCTACTTAGACTGAGTTCGGTGTGTCATTAGGTTTCCCTATCTCTCTATACCTCTTAGAATATCATCCTTATATCCCCATGTTGATCCAATTTTCAGTAGATACATTGCCTTGTCCAAGTTTCTCAATTTGAGTACTTCATCAAATAATTGGGTTCAATTTCAAAAAACCTTTAAGAACATCTACACATTTGGTCTTGATGAATCATTTCTTAAGGTATAAAAATAGAATACAATCGTAGATTAAGGACTAAATTTAAGGAGTGATAGTTTCCTCTATTTGCATTAGATTTCTAAAGGTGTGTTGGTGTTTAGAGAATGCAATAGTATCTAAAAGCATGTTATAGTCAAGACCCCTCAAATAATGGTAATTTCCTACATGTGTTTTCAAAAAAGTAATTAATGAAGAAGAAATTTTCATAGAGGTGAAATTTGCACATACCTAGCATCTTAGTTTAGGCGGTTCTTTAGAAATTTGAGAGATATGTATCTCTTCATACCTAAAATTTGGTGTGCATGTGTTTAAGCTCTTGATTATCATGTCTATGACCTTATGAATGTATGTTCTATGTGTTAGAGGTTTAGTATGTTTCATCATACAATCTCCGCCATATCCTACCAAATATTTAGCATGGATGATTATTAGAGTAAGAAAATCCCTAGCTCATAGAGTTGCAATTATTGGATTTAGTGTCTTGTGTATAATAAAATAGCTTATAGCTCAATTTTTTGGGGCATTATATCTCCCAATTGACCAACCTCCTATATAGGTAATATTAGAGTGAGTGGATGTCATTCCTAATATTTTTGTATGTTGATTGTGTCATATTTTAATGTGTAATTAAGTGGGTGATGCTCTCATTCTATTCCTTATGATTTTGAGAGAATAAGATCATGAACTGGTGTCTAATGTTTATCATAAAGGAAAATTAGTATTTTTGTATTATTATAATGGTGATTTTTTCATACATTTGTGCCATCCTGATTGGTGCATTGGTGATATTTATTTTGTGTGTTTTTGGTCTTTGACATGACATCCTGTGTATCTACTTGTGTGCAATATGACATGTAAATGTTGCACCTACAACATAAAACATTGTTCATCTAATTTTTATTCATTAATTTCTTGGGATAAAGCTTAGAATATTACAATATATCAATTGATATATTACAATTCCCTAAACTTTCACTCAAAAAATTAAAAAAAAAATAGATGAGTAAATTATATATATATATATATATATGTATATGTATGTATATGTATATATATATATGTATATGTATGTATATGTATATATATATATATGTATATATATGTATATGTAGATATATATACACATATATATCTATATACATACATATATATATACATACATACATACATGCATACATGTACATACATACATACATACATACATACATGTTTGTGTCATAATATTAATTTAGTATGTAGACATTAGATCAATTATCAATTTAGAGTTTAGCATATTTCAATATGATACCTAAATTCTAAATTAACAATTGATCCAATACCTAGATAGAATGAATCTAATAACCCAAATATAAATTTATGCATATATATTTAGATCTAAAATATACTCAACAATTTTTTGGTAAATAGATTTGTCACTACAAATTTAAACTTGACTCATGCAACAGATAGTAGCAAATTTTTACAATGTACTTGGAGAACTTGTTATATACTAACTATATACACCTAAAAATGGTCTGGATAATCAAATTAATTAAATATGCTTTATTTGATTAATTATCTTAAATTCTTCTACTATTAAATAAATATAAATATTTATTTATAGTTCATTTCTTATATTCTTCAGTTTTAATTAAATGTACAACTTCAATAGTTTGTGTTATGTAATTATCACACCATTCAATCTTAATTAATTAAACAAAGTTCTATTCTTTATAGTTTAAATATCATATTTCTTCTATTTTAATTTAATAAACAACTTCTATATTTTGTTTTATTAAATTATTTATCGCCTTTTGCTAATTTAAATAAATAAAAAATATTTAAATAAAAACATAAATCAAATTCCTCTATTCACTCACCTACCAAATTTGATTTTCCAAAATCCAATTAATGCAACTTCCATTCATGGGAAACAAATTGGAGGAAAATTTGAATCAATTGCTCAAATCTTCTTCCTCTGATCTTTCCTATCATCTTGCTTGATGTTTTCATGGGGAGAAACCATTCCCTTCATCAGCTCCAGCTTCTCAATCTCTCACCACTCAATTCTTCAGATTGAATCCAAGCTTATGTTGTATTGCCCCATCATAAAACTGCTGCCGGAAATGTATAAATATAGCTTCTTTTCATGAGAAATGGATCCTGAATTCGTATGCAAACTTACTCTACAACACTCATAGCAACCAAGCAACCCAACAATAGCATTAGCAATAGCATATCAACATCATAACATCATAGCATCAGTAGAATAGTAATCATGGCAGTATCTTAGTTTTTATTGTAGCTTCCATCCATCAATTTCCATGTCAATATAGAGTATAGTAGTATCATATCATCTAGGAATCATTCCCAATCATCAAATAATCACATCTAGCATCATTCCATTCTCTAGATAGGCATTTTAACAATTACAGTGCATACTGAATCTGAGAGCCCTTTGTAATTTGATAAATCTTTGGAGATAGGAGACAATGAGATGCTTTCAAGCTTTTTGTGTTTTTAATTAGTTTAATTCATGTTAAATCTTGATATAATGTTTCATTAAGAGGTGTTTTAATTTTTTTTTAGTATAATTTTTCCACACTTACATTCTAGCGCCCACCGTGGGGCTCCAACCCCATGTTTTTAACAAGTTTTTTTTTAAAGCTTTTGTACAGGAATTTGGCGTAACTCTTTTAGTGCAATTGGAAGATTCTACAGTGCATCTGACCCAAACTATAGTGCTCTACCTATTTTAGCACTTTCAACAAAAAATTTAGTGCTTTGGAAGACTGTTTTAGGGCTTCAATCGAAAGGCTTTCAACACAATTCGACTGTCAAAAAATTCAAAGTTGTCTCAACACGATCTGATGATTTCTATAACGCTTTTGTTTTAGCACATCTGATGGTTTCTATAGCACTTCTAAAGGATTCTATAGTGCTTAGGCCACTTTATATAGTGCTTCTAAGTATTTCTATAGCGCTTTTGGCCTTTGTCATAGCGCTTCTATGTAATTCATTATCTAGATCCAATGCGACTGCGGCCAGTAAACTTCATTTCTTCAGTTGGATTTAAAATGAATCAATCTAGGATAGAAACTTCTTCAGTAGGTTTAAAAATGAATCAACCCTAGGATAGTCACATTTTCAAGTTGGTTTAAAATTTATCAATCTAGGGTAGTCACCAAACATTTCAATTTGGGATTAAAAATGAACACCATATCTTTTTGTGAAGCAACATATTCACATAGATAGAAAATTGTCATTTGGGCTCTAAAAAATTGAACAAGTTGATTTTTGTGTTTTGTGGTGATAGGCATATGCTCTCCCCTTAATTGGGTGATCAAAACACTAGACTCATCCTTTATTTCATGCATTTTCAAGCTTTATTAAATCCCGTAGAAGGCCTATCATAGTGGGAAAAAGTACTCACCCTATGGGAACGACCTAAGTGGGTTCAAACCAAAGCCAAGTTTTTCCACCCCACTCTAAAATTTAAAGTGAATTTTGGGAAACCCTCTTTTTCCGAAAGTGTGCAAGATAACCATCCCCAAAACCTTTGTTTTAAAGGTTGGGAGGTCTCCTGAGGGAGTTTATTATTTATGATCTGAACGAAAACCCTTTCTAAGAACCATAGTGTAGTATCCAGTTGAGTCAAATTTCAAACATTGTAATACTCAGTAGTGTCGGGGAAGGGAAGAATCTACCCCCATAGACACTCACCATATAATTTCCAAGGACCATTTGCTCAGGGGATCGAGAAATCTAACCTTGAGTACACACTTGGAACATAAAAAAACACAGGTGCCCTCTAGGGGGTGACATGGTTGTGTGAGTCGACACAATTTTAAGCTATGGGCTGATTGAGTATAATGATGACCTACTTGTCCTTAAGAGTGAGTCTGTCTAAAGTGTCTTTTTGTCAATAAACCTATGAAAATCAAGAAGGATCTATTTGATCTTTGAACATACACTATCTGTTTAGATTATAGCTCTTAAAAAAAATTGTCTACATTTGATTGTTGTGTATTTCAAAATCATTAAAATACAGATAAAAGATCATCCTGAAAAACACAACTTGGACAAAATCAAATTGAGAAATATATGGTTAGAGATTTGAAAACCATAAATTTTGTCAAGAAATCTCTTGCCAAGAGAATAAGGAAACAAAAGAAACCACTTAGTTATAGAAACCTTTTGAAAAGAAGACGGTTCTTGTATCAGAATAGGAAGATTTTGCTTCATTGCATAACCTTCATGCATAGGTTTCGTGATTTCGCTAGAGGTTACACTGATGATTATGCTTTAGAGCCCTTGTATTCACAAGCCTATTAACAGAGAAGAGCTCTTTCACAAGAACCTAACCGTAGTCAAGCTATTCGTCAATCTTCCATCTCATAACCCACCATAGAATACTCCACCAGACTTGATCAATTCTTACAATAGAAAAATCTTAGAAACATTAGGTTTGTCATCCAAAATTAGGGAGTTACCACCACACCTTATGACCATTTGGCGACCTACAACTCCCATTCAACAGACAGGCCTTCGGAACCTATTATACAACCTATCCTTATGTGCATGAAAGTGCCCAAACTGACATCATCAGTAGCTTGAGAACATTCATTTTCGAGGAAAACAAAACACCCCATCAATTTCTCACAGCATCCATAGTCTTGAACAAAGAAGAAGAAAAGGAAAACATAGCAGTAGGAAGACCCATGTTACTACCTCTTACTTGGAATTAGTTAGTGAATGACATTGCGATAAGGTATTGAAACCACCATACAACATACCTTATGACCATTTGGTGACCAATAGCTCCCGTTCAACAACTAGGGCTAACCACACAAATATTTCAGCTAGGTAACGTACACATTGAAGGTACCCAAACTAACATCATCAGCAGTTTGAGAACATTCATTTTCAAGAAAAATGAAACACGCCTTCAATTTCTCACAGCATCCATAGTATTATACGAAGAAGAAGAGAAAGCAGACATAGTAGTTGAGAGACCCATATTACCACCCCCCACTTGGCATTAAAAAAAAAAAACTATAGCACTTCTACCATCTATTTTAGCACTTTTGAGCAATATTACAGTGCTTCTGTCAACAATAAACCAAACTCTATCAGTGAAAAAAATACCAATGTCATAGCACTTCTACAGACTGTTCTAGCACTTTTGTGCTATCTTTTAGTGCTTACACAGTCAAAAATAGTGCTTCTACTGTCTATTTTAGTGCTTCTGATCAAATTTATAGCACTTCTGTTAGTGATAAAACATTACCAGTGTTAGAATTCACAGTCCTTTAGCGCATCTACACTCTATTTTAGCACTTATGTTCTATTTAACAACACTTTTACCATAAATTTTAATGCTTCTACATTCTGTTTTAGCACTTATGCCCTCTGTATTAGTGCTTCCATAGAACAGAAAAATAGAGAACCTTAAAAAACAACTGTCGGATTTATTGACATTAGAAACACAGGATTTTACCAGTCAGAAACATTTCACAAATCAGACAGTGTCCTAAAAACCTGAAACAAAGTAGGTTCTTACAAGTCAAATTTGTTTTCAAAACATAAACCTAGATCTTGCAAAATACAAAGTGTCCAATTATCAAAACAAATCTAGATTATTGAGTCAAGTTTCCTCATCAGGATTTTGACATCCTACCATCATGAAACAAGAACTCAGTAATCAGATTTTCAACTTAGCCTCATCAATAGAACACATCATTCTATTTGGATTTTTTAAAATCAAATTGACACTAATCCGAACACAGAAGATCCAAGTTAGTGAAAACAACCAAAACTTGTATGCCAATCTTGACAAGGTTGCAAAGACAAAAACTCAAAGAGAGAAATTGAAAATCCAAACATGATTGAAGAAAATCCCTTTTCCCAATTTCATCAAAATGATCCCAAAGAGATAACTCAAGAGGATATACAACATGCTCAATAGGATCCAAATTTTCATAAATTCATGGAGGTCTTAGAACAAGACATGGAGAAATATCTCTTGATGTTAGCAGAGTTAGGTGCTAAACTTCCTAAAGATTTTGATATCAATCGATTAAAGGAAACACCTAGGACAAATGAAACAAAACCACACCACACCTAGGACACAGATCAAGTAGTGGCTTTAACAACTCAAATGCAAAATTTTCAACAATAGATTTAGAACATGCAAATAGGAACCACAAAGAGATATTTATTACAGGACATTTTTCCTTACCCTTTTCATCTATGTGTGGATATGATACCTTTCCCTAGACACTGTGAGTTTCCTAAATATGACAAATACAATGGCAAATTGGATCCAATTGACAATGTACAAGAATTCAAAACAATGAGCCTCAAGTTCGCATAAGAAAATACATACCTCATGATGTTATTTCCTAGGAGTTTGAGAGCACATTGCATGGAATGGTTCTCTAAACTACAACCAGGGATTCAATCCTTTGAAGAACTGGTCAACAAATTTATCACACAGTTCTCTTTCAAAATTCAACATGACGTAACCATAAAGGATTTATATAACATGAAACAAAAGAAGGGTGATACATTCCTATCTTTCTTACAATGTTGGAGAAAGTTGTTTGCTAGATATCCTCGATCTATACTTGAAGAGGAAAAGATTGAATTATTTATTGACAACTTCAATGGTGAAATGAGTTATAGATTGGAATTGCAATGTCCCTGACATTTGAAAAGGTGATTGAAAATGAGCTTAAAATTGAAGAAGCTCTAGTCAAACAAGGAGTGATTAAGCATTATAATGACACATCAAACAATGACAAACCAAAAATTTGGTAGAAAAATAGAAATATTGGAAGCAATGATGCTACAACTGACACGCAAAATATTAAACTAGTATTCAATATGACAGCAACAACTATCAAAACAAATCAAAATGAAAACCAAAATAACAATATGAGCACCAGTCAAAGCAATAACACAAATAATAGATAATCTTTCCCGTCATATCAAAGAGAATCCAATCGGTGGAGATTTACACCATTAGGACAAACTTTGGAATCAACAATGAGAGAGCTTATTGTGAATAGAATTATTACTCTACCCGAAGCAAGATATTGGGAGCCAAAAGTGAAACCATCTTGGTGGAATGATGAGGATTATTGTAACTTTCATAAGAATAAGGGACATAAAACAAACGATTGTATGCAATTAAAACATTTGATACAAGACTTGATTGAAGCAAAGAAGGTGTTTGTTGAAGGACATCAAACAAACAATGATCACAATCTGTTTACAAATACATTACCCATCTATGAAAAAGGAGAGTCTTCTTCAAGTGGTAAAGGAAAAAGTTGAGAAAAATGACATTGATAATCAAACAAATGACACAAATATCAATGGCATTGAATCCTTGAACATGATACCAAGCACAAACACATGTGACAACCAAATCGACGTCCTAAAGATCAGGGAAACATGAGAACATCAACTAGTCAATGTAACGACAAGGGGGTAGTCCAAAGTGACATTAAAAGGAGTTTCATCCAAAAAAACTAGTCCCACACCACATCAATACAACATCGTGGACCAATTATGAAAGATACCCGCACAAATATCCATTCTAGAACTTCTCAAAATTTCACCATCACATAAAGAAGTTCTGGAATAGGCTCTGGTGGCTACTACTGTACCCAATAATTTGGATGTTTGTCAATTCCAAGCCATGGTGGGACATCTAACCACACCTCATTATTTGTCATTCTCTAAACAAGACAATGTGTCATTAAATAACCCACATAATGCAGCCTTGCATATAGAGGTTCTAATCCATAAACACTACATCAAGCGTGTCCTAATAGATGGAGGAGCTGGGTTAAATATTTGTACTTTGAAACTAATTCATGCAATAGGCTATTCAGACAACACCATTGATTCCAGGAGAAAGATAACAATAAAGGCATATGATGAAGAGGAAAGGTCTTCCAAAGGGCTGATAGTACTTCCAATTCAAGTGGGACCGATTGTCAAAAACATTGTTTTCCAAGTGTTAGACAAGAATCTAACATATAACATACTCTTGGGTCATCCCTGGATCCATTAAATGCAAGCGGTACCTTCAACATACCATCAATGTTTGAAATTTCCAGTAAACGGACATGAGGTCACTATATTAGCTGACAACAACAATCCAAAAACTTGCAACATGTTAAAACAAATCAAGACACTTTGATACCCTACAATAGGGACGTGAGCACATCTGGCTCAACTAGTGGTGAAAAACAACTCAAATTTATATCTAAATGGGTTGAGAAGAAGGATCAGGTAAAGGAAACAACTGTTGTAGATACAATTTTATCAGACACTAGTCTTATGAATAATCTATCACAAAAATTTGCAGACAAGGTCCAGTTGAAGGACAAAGGCTTAAGAGAATATTCCTTTGAGCAATCTTTGTTTTTATCACAATTGCTACCATCACCAAAAACATATGGGCATCCCATATCAAACACACCATGTTCATCACAACCAATCACAACTCTGAATGAAAGGTTTATAAAATTAGGTACCCTTGAAGATGAGTCAGAAGACAAAGCCTTTCTAAATTGGCTATACAAGAATGAGGAAGCCTCCACATCAGTGAATATCAGCATCAAAATATATTAGTATGGAAAAGGGAAGGCTATCTTAGAGAAAATGGGCTATGAAGGCCAAGGACCAATTGGAAAGAGAAAGGATGGTATTATTGAACCTATTCAACCTATAACACTACAACCTAAAGAAAAAATAGGATTGGGCTACACAAGGGAAGCAAAAGAGGAAGTAACTCAAAAAGTGATAGAAAGGATTCTATAAATGAGAGATGGTTTTGACACAAATTCCAATGAGTATGAATGGGATCATTTATCTGCTACGTCATACACTGACAAACAAGTTGATGTCATTCAAGCATATACACCCTTAAGAGAGGAGGGAAAAAGTTCAAGAACTAGACCATTTGTAATGGGATCAACAAATATCGATGACTCAAGTGAGGACGATCAGACATTGAGTGAGACAAATGACATGGAGGTGAGTACTATCATAGACCTTGACCTTCCTACTGACATCTTTGACCACCTAGCTATCAGAACACTTATAGCTATCGACCTTACTCAAACCGATGATTTCTTACCCTTGAGACATCTCGAGCTTATTGACTGGGAACCCATCGAGCGTATTAATATACTAGTCTTTTCAAATGATGATGCCATCATAAACTATCTTTGAAGTAATGAAACAGATACGAGTTCAATCCATAACACTCATAACAATGCTTCACAATGGGAGGGTGCCAAATATTCCAGTTGCAAAAATGACAACAGGAAAAATAAATCTAATGGTGAAAACCTTTCTGAGGCAGTATTAGATTTTGAAAAAGAAAAAATAAAGAATGTATCCAATGGTGAAAACCTTTCTGAGGCACTAAAGGATGGAAGATTTGACACACTCCTAGACCATTACCATGATAGATCATCAATACTAGTAGAACCGACATAGTCTATAAATCTAGGAACAACTGCAAAGGAAAAGATTCTACATCTGGAAGCATCCATGACAGAACAAGAGAAGCCCGCATTCACCAAATTCTTTGAGGAGTGACACATCAATTTTGCATGGTCTTATTCTGACATGCAAAGATTGGATCCAAATCTCCTAATGCATCATCTATCATTGCCAAATGGAATCAAACTAGTCAAGTAAAAATTAAGAAAGATGCATCCCCACATCGTCCTGATGGTTAAGGTTGAGTTGAAGAAATTATTAGATGTAGGATTTATTAGGTCCATAGATTATGTAGAATGGATCTCAAACATTATGCCTATATCCAAACCTAATAATAGCATCAAAATATGCACGGATTTTAGGGATTTAAACAAGGCATGCCCAAAGGATGATTTTCCTTTACCCAACATTGACATAATTTTTGATCTAACAACAGGCCATGCCATGTTGTCATTAACAAATGGTTTCTCAGGGTACAACCAAATAAAGATAGCACCTGAAGATCAGGAAAAGACAACATTCACTTTTCCTTAGGGTACATTCTGTTGGAATGTCATGCCCTTTGGGTTGAAAAATGCAAGTGCAACATATTAGCGAGTGATGAACACTATTTTCCATGAAATGATGCATACTTTCATAGAAGATTATGTGGATGACATCTAGAAATTATAGATAAAATCTTTACTAGGTTGGAAAAGTTCAATGTCAGGTTGAACCCAAAGAAATGTGTGCTCAAGGTAACATCAACAAAACTCCTTGGTTACATAGTATTAGAAAAAGGTATTGAAGTGGACCCAGCTAAGGTTAAAGCAATAATGGAGATGCTGCCACCTAAAAATATCAGTCAACTATGGTCCCTACAAGGCAGGTTACAATCCATCAAGAGATTTATGTCATAGCTAGCAGACAAGAGTCACCCATTTAATCATCTACTTCATAAGAATGTTTCATTCAAATGGGATCATGAATGTGAAACAAATTTTTACCAGATAAAGCAATCTTGATGTCACCTCCAATACTCATGCCACCTACAGTAGAAAGACCATTGATACTATATATAGCAACAACTAACATAAGTTTAGGAGATCTATTGGCATAGGAAGATTATGAAGGAAAAGAACAAGTTGTTTACTACATTAGCAGGACACTCAACATATATGAAATAAACTACACATTCATAGAGAAGGCTTGTTTGGCAGTAGTCTTTGCAACCCAATAGTTGTGAAACTACATGTTGACTCATACAATCAGGCTCATAGCAAAAATAGACCCATTGAAATATCTATTCAGTAAAGTTGTTCTAACAAGGAGACTGGTAAAATGGGTCATGATCTTGAGTGAGTTTGACATCCAATATGTCAACAGGAGGGCCATCAAAGGACAGGTAATAGCAGATCAACTAGTTGAAGCTCCCTTACAGGATCATCATCCAATGAACAGTGAATTTCCAGATGCAGACATCCTGAATATCACAACACAACAATTGAGGCTCTATTTTGATGGATCATACACACAAAGAGGGTCTGGGGCAGGAATTCTATTTTTCACACCTCAAGGGTACACCATTCGAATATCCTATAGGCTAATGTTTCCCTATACCAAAAATATAGCCGAGTACAAAGCATTGATTATCGGCATCAAGGTAGCTATTGAATGGAAAATCATAGAAATACAAGTGTATGGAGACTCATAGCTAGTTATCTATCAGGTAAATGATGTATATTAGACAAAGGATGAAAAGCTCATGCCTTACAAGAAAATGATAGATGATCTTAAAAATTACTTCATGGATATCAAGTTCGAGCAAATACCAAGGGTAGAGAACAAGGTTATAGATGCCATGGTGACAATTACTTCCCTTTTGCAATTACCAGAAAAGCAAGGTCATTATGAGTTTATGGTGGAACAAGTATCTAACCCTGCATACAACAATCCTAATTCACAAACCATATGCCAAATAACCAACAGTCAAACCTCACAATATGGAGAGATCTATACTTACCTCAAGGATAATATCCTTCCCCCTGATCTCTCTAGAAATAAAAAGTGTAACTTTATCCATCAATCTGTGAGACATACATTGATTGTTGATATCCTCTACCATTGAGGTCTAGATGGTACTATTCTTTGGCATTTGGAACATCATGAATCTGAAACATCCTTACAAGAGGTCCATGAAGGTATTTGTGGGACCCATTCAAGTGGGCTAACCTTATCTAAGAAACTCCTCCGTTTAGGGTATTACTAACCGAACATGGAGTGGGAGTCCTATCAATATGTCAAAAAGTGTCAAAAATGCCAAATACATGGTAATCTAATTCATGCACTAGCACAAGAGTTACAACCCTTCACATCAACATGGCCCTTTTGTCAGTGGGGACTAGACCTGGTAGAAAAAATAAATCCGTCTTCATCCAATGGAAACAAGTTCATCATCACAACAAAAAAGTATTTTACAAAATGGATAGAAGCAGTTCCTTTAACAACTATCACTGGAAAGAAAATTTCATCTTTCATACTCAACTATCTCTCCTGTCGGTATAGAGTACCGCAATCCATTGTCACAGATAATGGTAGGCATTTTAAAAACCAGGATGTCCAGGAATTATGTGAACAATTCCATATCCAACATCGTTTCTCAACACCGTACTATCCACAGGGAAATGGCCAAGTAGAGGCCTCGAACAAGACAATTCTCAAAATACTAAAGAAAACTATAAATGATGTTGGACGTGATTGGCATGTTCAACTAAATCCTACACTATGGGCCTACAGAACCAACATTAGAACACCAACATGAGCTACACCATATACCTTGGTGTATGGATTTGAAGCCATCCTACCCATTGAGGTAGAAATACCATCACTCCATGTCTCACTAAAGGGTATCATTACATATGAGGATTACATAGTATCTCGGATACAAGAACGGGAATTACTGGATTAATGTCATCAACAAGCTATCAATCATTTACAAGCCTACTGGAAATTAATGTCTAGGAGCTACAATCACAGGGTAAAACCTAGAGTCTTTCAAGTGGGAGACTTGGTCCTGAAGGAAAACCCTAGGAATCAGCAGGATAGAGAAAAGAAAGGGAAGTTTGAGCCTAACTGGTTAGGTCCCTTTGTAATCATATCAATGTATGGATCAGGAGCATATCGATTGTCTACACTTGAAGGGAATATGAACTTATCAACAATATGCATCTTTGAAATTTCTATACCTGAATCACTTAGTGCATGAATTAGTTTCTGAAAATGGTTACCTTGATGAAAACCTAGCAAACAAGTGTCCTAGTGACAAAAAAATACAAAAATACTAAAAAATAAAAAAGACTAAAAGTGCAATAAAAACATATGGTGAAAACTTGCAAACAAGCGCTATTTTTGATTCAAATAAGCTCTTCCATCTATTTGAAACATGACATGGTCATTATTTTCACCATCATTTTACATCCATTATCATATCATTATGAGTGGTCATGTCTCACCATAGCTTGGGGGAAACATTTGGACATCACTGGGGGCAGTAAACATCAAGCTTAATGAAATGGAAAAACAACATGCCAAACATAGAAAAATCAATGATCAAAACACAACTCAACATGAAGTACACTCACTATTAGGAAAACATCAAAACATCCATATCACATCAGAAAATCTAAAAAAAAAAACACATCAAAAAGTCAGTATCAGAAAATCCAAAAAAAAAAAAAAAGTGTCTGTGTCAGTCAAACTACGTGGTCTTTGCGTGTATAACATAGGAAAGGATAATCTTATGATCATCCCTCAAGGCCCCTAGGATAGGTATTTAGGTTAGGTTTGATCCAAAATCTTGAAAATTACAAAAACATTAGAAAATCAAAATTAGGATGGATGATCTAATTTGAATAATGATTGAAATACTTTTAAGCAAATGTTGGATATGTTGTACTTTGATCATTGCTATCATTTCTTTGGAGCAACTCAATGATGTACTAAACTAGAGAAGCTAAGAAGAAGAATGGTATTTTCTTTGTCTGCTATTTGTGAGTTAATCATCATTATTGTGTGAATTGTCACGAGACGTGCTCTACAAAGTATCACTGATGGCATTCCAATTCACATAGGAAAGTGATTAATTCTTGTCTATTTACACAAGAAATGCTTAGGTCATCTCGGTTTAATTATACCTCGATGCTTGTGTTCGCTTACAATATCAAAAATCATGTAAGTAGTACTTAGGTCATCATTGGTCTACATTATACCATTGATGCTTGTACTCACTTTCAACATTTTAAAAGCTCTATGATGATACAAAGCACAAAAGTATTGTTAAAATGCCTATATTTGCATGTAGATTTGCATGGTTAAAATTAGATTTCATTCATAATAGTTTTGCATCTACACAGTGTTTGTTATAAAAGCTCATGAGGGATTCAAATTAATGTTGATCTTTTTCTCATAAATAATATTGAGTATACTTGACATTAACCAAAACATCATCATAATCATATAGTTGCATCATTATATCCATTTGCATACATTATAAATAAATTAATCATCATTTCATCATTCATACATTTGAATCAAATAATTTTGCATTTATCATATCACATTTTCCATATCACATAAAAATTGTATGAAGAAAATCTCAAAAACATAAATCTCTATCATTTCATTTTTCAAAATACATCAAACATTCATATATCATACATCATCTTCATCTACATATAAATCTCTATCATATCACATATCATACATTCATATCATTATCGTATATCATATTAGATATCATACATTCACATCATATATCATACATCATAATCCATCCATTTATTACATCATATATTTGCATTTACACCAAAATAAAGTTACACACATCCCATTTACATCACATATCATATATCTTTTAAACACATCATATCCATAACCATATACATTATTATACGCATCCATACATCATCCATACATTCATCATACATCATCAAACTAGAACATCATATATCATAGCTTATCATCATGATATAAATTGCATCCATCATAAAATCATATAGAGAACACCATAGATTGATAAAATCCACTGCATATCATATAGATCAAAATCATAAAAGTCAAGTATACAATGATGTCTGAAATAAAGAAAGATATATCATCAAAAAATGGTTGTAATCAGAATGTACATCATCATCTCAAATACAAAAGAAGATCACATATGAATCTAAGTACTGCTAGCTCCAAACAATGTAGGCATAACAGGTCTAGTCCCTCTACCACCACTTGATGTACTAGGATCTCTAGGATCTCTCAGGTCTCTATGAAGAGGCTGAGTCACACCCACATTGACAGTCCTAGAGTGGGTCTTGCTTGAATGAGACTGCATGTAGCTAACTCTCTACTCAGGGGGAACTGCATCATAATATCTCCCTCTATAGTACTCCACCTCCCCACCAATATGGACAACCTCTCGCATATAATTTGCTAGGGAAGTACCATTTTCCAATCTCTATAATCTCTCGGTTGTGGCCTGAGCACCCTCTACTATAAACCTGGCAACATCCCTCTCAGCTGTTAGGGCTGTAATCTAAGCCTGGACTGGCCCTACAGTCTACCTAGCCGCATCCCTCTTGGTTGTCAAAGCTACAATCTGTGACTGTGTCGTAGCCAACTGAGCCTACACTAATGATAGAGCCTCTGCATGTAACTGGGTTTGTGCCTACATATGAGCCTGAGTCTACTCTAATAAACCCTAAGCTTGAAGAAGCTGCTCCTAAACAGTCTCTAATTGCACTCGAAGGCTTGCTATCTGCAGCTGATCTGAAACATCTCTCACTGCCTACCTCTTACGAGGAATTGTCTCCTCTGACAAATCTAAAGTAGGACCTAACCCACCTGCAACCTCTCCACTGTCATATCTATAATCATCTCCACTGCTATCATCCCCGCTACTCCCATCTCCACTGCTCTCTCCTCCACCTACAACCACATGCAATGACAACATCCTCCTCTACAGGTAATGGGGTAGGATCATCAAGAACGGTAAGACGTGGAAAAGGATGTAGAGCCAAATACTTGGCATAGTCTACTGTAACTGGTGGCTCAACAATGTTTGCATGGTAATCCCACTCAAAAGGCTATAAAGACTAGTACTCCTAAACAACAACATCGTATGATAGACCAAGCCCCCAATCTGTAGCATTTGACTGGTGATAGGCATAATGAGCAACACCCTGGGGCATACTCTGAACCATCCCATACTGTCTATACACTCGTCTGATAAAAAATCTCTCTAATACCCAACGAGTTTGACCAATCAATATCATAGACTGACAAATATAAGACATAGGAACATCATCATTGTCCCACACCTGAAGCAAAGTGACACCGGCTGACAAACTGCGACCTATGAGATACACTGCTGAATGTAAATCATGATACACGTGGGCGAGCATACACATGCCCCAAGCATATCTGGTCCCATGAATGACCATACTCTCCAATACTCGGCCCCAACCAATAGAGAATCCCTTTGACCTACGATCAGGACAAAGGAATCCTCCAATAAACCAGTCCAACACTGAAGGAAAAGTAGCGTAATCAGCTACCATCTCTCGCCATGGAATCCGCTCTCTTGCAATGTGCTCATCCCCAAATACCCTTCAAAAAACATCAATACCACCCTGCTGTGATGAATCATATACAACCATGTCACCCACAACTGGTATCTATAGGATCCTCTAGACATCCTCTGGAGTGATTGTCATCTCATCAATAGGAAGGTGGAAGGTGTTATGTTCGCTATGCCATCTCTCAGCTAGCGCTATCAATAGACCCTGATTAATCCCAATCTAGGGCATGAATAATAGGGAAGCCAATCCACATCGCACAATGATTGCAATGTAAAGAGGCGCTAACTGTGGTATCAAATCATATGTCCATGGGAATTTCTCTTGAACCTAAAGGTTCTCTAACGACTCCTATTATTAGGAATTTTCAAAGTCAGAATTATTTGTTGAATCATCAAACATCAAAATCCTATCAAAACTAATTAGCTCTTGGTGAGACTTTTTGATCAAATCTCATGAGTGAACATCATTGAACCTCACCTATCATGAGGTCAAAATCATCAAGTATCATTAAACCTCACCTATCATGAGGTCAATCATAAATATTTCAAATCAACCTTGCTTATCATGGGGTCAATCATAAATATGTCAAATCAACCTCGCTTATCATGAGGTCAATCATCAAGGCATCAAATCAACCTCGCTTATCATGGGGTCAATCATCAAGGCATCAAATCAACCTCACTTATCATGAGGATCATCAATCAAATTATAATTATTTCTCACCTATCACGAGGATAATTACCATCAATCAAACATCAAACATCAAACCTCGCCTATCATGAGTTTGAACATCTACTTGATTAGGATTATCAATCGAATCAAACCAATAGCTGACATGATAAAAATTTGACAAAATCAAGGAAAATTTTGACAAAACTTCATCAATTTTATTTGAATGCGCTAAAATACGCATTCAAAGCACTAAATCATGACATGCGCCATTTCATCAGTCTCAAGCGCTATTACAAGAAGTCAAAGCACCATTCTATTAGGTAAACACACTAAAACTTTGGGTCAAAGCGCTAAAACATACTATCATAGCGCTAAATTTTTAATTCTATGCGCTAAAACTACCAAAGCACTAATTCATATCACCTAAGCACTAAAACAAGGGACCTAAGCACTAAAGTTTTTGATGCGCTAAACTACTACGTCAAAGCACTAAAATAGAAGCCTTAAGCGTTAATCTTGTCGAAGTGCTAAAACATATAATGGAAGTGCTACAACGGAAAGTAAAACCACTAGAAAAATTGAAAAAACACGAAAAGCAAGGCAAACACGCAAAAAATGAGGAAAACACATGAAAAATGAGGGGATAAAGGGTACATATTGGAGGTTCGTAGGTAGCAAGGCATTGGTGACGCCGTACACGCTCGAACCGGTGAGTGTTATAGGGAGTCAACATCTTGATCAATGTGGCTCAAATAGCTCTCTCACAAAGTTTTCAAAAGTCAAAATGCACATATGAGAATGAAAGGGACCCTTTTGACCTTTTATAGGTTATTGAAGGTGGATTTTTGGTGGGATTATTTAATTTTTGTTAGAGGAGATTAATTCAAAATCATCCTGGGGCACTTTCTACATCAATTATCGGGAGATAAATTATTTCATCACTCAATATTCATCAAATCTACATCAAAATCATCAAAAAATCATAAAAATTTGAAAAATTACAAAAAACTCAAAAAAATAAAAAATTCATCAATTTATCTCCGGGGGGCATATGACCATCAATCACCTGAAAATCATGTCTGGGGCATACTGAAAATTTTTCGTCGATACTAGTAGCAGCAACACAAAATTTTCTTTGAAGCAATGCGTAAACACATCACTTCAAAGAGGGGCAAAATTTATACACCTAAAAATGGTTTGGATAATCAAGTTAATTAAATACGCTTTATTTGATTAATTATCTTAAATTCTTCTACTATTAAATAAATATAAATATTTATTTATAGTTCATTTCTTCTATTCTTCAATTTTAATTAAATATACAACTTCAATAGTTTGTGTTATTTAATTATCACATCATTCAATCTTAATTAATTAAACAAATTTCTATTCTTTATAGTTTAAATATCATATTTCTTCTATTTTAATTTAATAAACAACTTCTATAGTTTATTTTATTAAATTATTTATCCCCTTTTGTTAATTTAAATAAAAACATAAATCAAATTCCTCTATTCACTCACCTACCAAATTTGATTTTCCAAAATCCAATTAATGCAACTTCCATTCACGGGAAACAAATTAGAGGAAAATTTGAATCAATTGCTCAAATCTTCTTCCTCTGATCTTTCCTGTCATCTTGCCTGATGTTTTCATGGGGAGAAACCATTCCCTTCATCAACTCCACCTTCTCAATCTCTCACCACTCAATTCTTCAGATTGAATCCAAGCCTCTGTTGTGCTGCCTCGTCACAAAACTACTGCCGAAAATCTATAAATACAACTTTTTTTCACGAGAAATGGATCCTAAATTTTTATGCAAACTTACTCTGTAGCACTCATAGCAACCAAGCAACCCAACAGTAGCATTAGCAATAGCATATCAACATCATAGCATCAGTAGAATAGTAATCATGGTAGTATCTTAGTTTTTACTGTAGCTTTCATCCATCAATTTCCATGTCAATATAGAGTACAGTAGTATCATATCATCTAGGAATCATTCCCAATCATCAGATAATTGCATCTAGCATCATTATGTTCTCTAGATAGGCATTTTAACAATTACAGTGCATACCAACTCTGAGAGCCTTCTATAATTTGATAAATCTTTGGAGATAGGAGACAATGAGACGCTTTCAAGCTTTCTGTGTTTTTAATTAGTTTAATTCATGTTAAATCTTGATATAATGTTTCATTAAGAGGTGTTTTAAATTGTTTTTAGTATACTTTTTCCACACTTACACTAACAAGTTTCCTCTATATTTAGGAGGTTCATCTCCCTTGGATGATGGGATTTTTTTTTTTTGTGTATATTTAACCTAAATTTATAAAAAGGAGAAAATGAAAACTAACAAAAGGATAAACAAGAGAGAAACCATATTTGATCACATATGAGACATGGCATGAGATTTATTAGGAATAAGAAGGAAGAAATTTTATAAAATCATCAAGAGAAGTGCAAAGACTTCCAATTTATATATAAACCACTAAAAAGATGAGGAAACTCAAAATGGAACTATCTCAACAATGTGAAGAACAATGTGGGAAAATTGTTTAGACATTAAATATATGGCATATGACAAATTCACCACCAACAATTCACTGATGGAAAATTCACCGCAAAGAATTCATTGCGAGAAAACTCACAGCCATAAAAATTCACCACGCGAAAAAATAATTGCATGAATTTTTGGCAATTAATTTTCCATGACAGTGAATTGTTGGTGGCGATGAATTTTCCCATGGTGAATTGCTGACCGTGAATTTTCCGTCTGTGAATTGTTGACGGTGAATTTTCCTAGAGCCCAAATATATAAGTAGCATAAAAAATAAAGAGCAATCAAGACTCAAATATTTAAAATATTCCTTTGAAACATTCTAATTTAGATCATAAGTATTCAATTTTTTTTATATATAGTTGAGCATGTATAAGAGAAATATGAAGAAAGATAGAAAAATAAAAAAAATGAACTAGTAGTCAATGAAGAGTTTAGTGATACCATGTTTAGATTTTTTTTAGATTTATTCAAAAAATTGGAATACTATGACTCTTTATAGTTTTCGTGTACAAACCTTTTTTTGAGAGGCTAAAAGAATCCCCAAGAGAAGAAGAACCAATGAGATAGAAGGACCACTAGTAGAAGAAGAACCCTTTTTACAATGAGTGGCCTTTACAATATATAGAGATAAAGAGTGGTTACATCTTTGTAACTACCTCTTTCCTCTTTATAATATCTTAAAATATTATAAAGATATTTTATTATACATTAAAAAGAATCATTCATGATTTTGTTTTAATTAAGTTGAGTTGTAGATTAGATGATTGATTAACTTTATAAACTCACCCTAAGTGACTTACTTTGATTGAAAAAATAAAAAAAAATTATTGAGTTGTATGTTCTTTTTATGACATTTGAAGCAATAAAAATTGGAAATTTTCATAATTAAAGAGCTAAATGAAGACTTTGTAACTTTTATATTTATATTTGTAGGAATTGACAACTCCATATCATAAGAAATCATAACTCTAGCATATCTATTGTATGATTTTTATCCAATAATGTTCATCTATATTAATCACCCCCTATCATTCCAACTTTCTTAGACATACAAGTAACACTCCAAAAATCCAAATTTAGCCCATAAAATTGCACCCAAATATAGCACTAAAGAAATTATACTCCAAATATTTAAAAAAAAAATCACTCTCAAGATAAAACCAAGTGCTTTAAGATATAATATAATCATAAATCTCTTTAGACTTGAATAAAATAAATAAAGATACCTTTTGGAAGATGATAAATAATGATTTCCATCTACCATTCCAATCTCAAAACCAATCCAAAATATCATTCTTTAACAACCATTTATCATGACATGAATGTATTATTGCATTAAAAAATAAATCCCTAACATTGTTAACTACCTCATCTTCCTTAAGTATAAATTTTAGGAATTTTATCACACACACCCACTATTCTAGTGAAACCCTTATTCCCAAGAATTACTTGAGGTTTTTTCTCTTCATTTATCTTCTCGTTACCTTTATTCAATGATTCCCTGTGGTCATAGCTCAAAATACTATTAAAAAATATTTTTGAATTGTACCTAGCCAACATTTTTTTTAGTTGCCTATCCCATAGACCATTGGATTCTAATTAAACTAGTATGTAGTACCTACTAAGGGTTTTTCTTTCCTATGACCATTGAGCTTCAATTGTTTTTTTTCAAAGCTCCCTTGGAGCCTTTTCTCTCTCATTGTTATAGTATCCATATTTAAAAAATTCAATCTTCTAATGTTATCATAATATTCAAATATATATGGTAGCTTTATGTTTACACATGCTCTCAAAAGCATTTTCATATCGTTTTGGATATAACAAATCTATATTAATAATTAGTTGGCATATGTTAATTATTATCTCTAGTTTTTATTATCTTGATGAAAAATAGCAATTGAATAACTCACACAAATAATAAATTATAACAATTCATTATCCGTTACAATTATCAATCATGACCATCATAAATGCTACTAATCCAAAATAGCTCTACACGATATCCAAAGAATGTATACTCCATAGTAAGCATATTTTTAATGACGCTTGAAGGAGGTTCATATCAAGAGATAATTTGTATACTAATTATTATTTTTCTCTATTATTAACAAATTATAATATCTTTTGATTGAAATAAAGTTTTTAATGGGTTATGTGTGCTATAAGAGTAGAAGTTGAGTGTTCATGCATTATTTAATAAGAAAGGAAAAAAGAAGTCCCCACCTACTGTATGTCAAGACAATAAATAATATTGTAGTAGAATTTATATTGGTAAGAAGAAAGTTGGTAATAAAAAATTATGCTTTTGATTGTTTTTGCTATTTCAATTATTGTGTATTTTAAATAAATATTTATAATACTACACATATACATTTATTAAAGTGTAGAGAAAATCATAGTTATACATGTGATGATATATCTTCTAAACTTATAAGAATTGGAAATAATTAAAGTAGTTGTTGGCTGTACTCTCTTTGTAATGTCGCTACACTCTAAATTAAAAAGTGTGATTTTCCCCTTTTATAGTGTGAGTATTATGTTTTACCTTATTTAAGACAAGTTATTATAATGGCATACCAAAAAATTTATTGGTAGTTAACATAGTGTTATGCCTTGCATAACCACCCCCATTTTATTCTAGAACAAAATGGGTCCCCCCCTTTCTCTTTTTGGTTTATTTGCCTCTGTTATTCGCTTTGTGTTTGGGAGTTCTTATGTTTCTTTATGTTTTATCTTTTGTTCTGTCTAATCTGATGTTGGTCCTGTCTTAGCTTGAGTTGATTTTCTTCTTGCTAAGAATTCAGTGAAATAATCATGGACAATAGTGGATTTATTATAATATGTCTATATTTGCTTCTGGGGACTTATGCAGACCTTTCTTTTGCAGGGTTAAATCACACACATGATGATATTTGCCAAGGGAATTCAATTGGAAAGCATTCCTCAATTCAGTTGGTCATTAAATCTTCTAAGGCAAGAGTCGGAAAGACTCTCCTCATGTCTCACCAACCGGCTACAGAGAGAAAGAATATCGGCAGGATATTTTTCCTTCGGGGTGAAGTCTCGGAAAATTCTTTGTCTCACTGACTAGTGCGTATGGAGTGGACACTTCGGTGAGAGTTGTTCCTTCGGCGTGTGGTCTTGCCGAGCGCCTTGTGTCTTGCTGACCACCGATGAGGGTATGCATCTCGGTGAGAGACTTTTTGTGGTGGAGAGATGTCTTGGCGAGTGCATCGGGTCTCTCCGACAAAGCATAGGAGGAGGTCCCACCAAAGGTCTGAGCCCAGTGATAATTTTGCCTTCGGCAAGAGGTCTAGCCGAAACGAAAAAAGTCTTACCGAAGGGTCAGTCTTTGATATGACATGAAGGGCTCGGGGAAAGGTCTCCCTAATGTGGGATTGTCTTGCCGACATGAAATGAAGGCCTCGACAGAAGGTGATTCCATCGCCATAAGGTCTCAGCGAGATCTTTATGTCTCATCGATAAGATATGCCTTCGGGGAGACTAGATGCATTTGGCATGGTGTCTGAGCGACTCTAAAATGTCTCGCTGAAAGAAATTTGAGCTAAGAAGGAGCTCTCTGAAGGACTAAGGGGGCTCGGCATAACGTTTGGCCGACAGCAAGGAGTCTTTCCGAAATAAAGTGAGCCTGGCGAGAATAAAGAGAATTCGATGAAAGGTCTCGGTGACCCGGGGATCTCTCGGTGATAGGACATAAAGTTCGGGGTAAGATCTCATCGACTGAAGGGAGTCTCCCTGACATGGGTGTGCTCGCCAGAGAAAGGAAGGCTCGCCAAGATGTCTTGGCGAGGGGACTTAGTCTCGCCGACATAAAGCAACGTGGCTTCGGAGTAGGGTCTCAGCGAAGGGAGCTTGTCTCCTCGAAATGAAATGGGATCACCAAAGGGTTATTCCCTCGCCATGAGGTCTGACCGATATGTTAAGGTCTCCCCAAAGTGCTCTCGGTTCGGTAAAAGGAAGCTTCGGTCGGTATGAAGTCTCACCGACCGAAGGGAGTCTCGGCAACATGGAGTGATTTTGGCATAGGTCCTCGCTGAAAAGGGGAGTTCGCTAAGATGTTTGGGCGAAGCGGAGTGGTCTCAGCGAAGGACGACGGCATCGGAAAAAGGTCTCCCTGAACACGGAAAGTCTTGCCGGCTTGAAGGAGCTCACCGAAAGATTTAGGGCTCGACAAAACTTCTCACCGACCCGATGGGGTCTTGCCGATACAAAATGAGCTCGGGGTGAAAGGTCTGCCCTCGCTATGATGTCCCGCCGACGAAGTGAAGTCTCAGCGAAAAAAAAAGAAAAAAGGATATCGATATGACTTACGTGGCTCGATGGAGGGTCTTGCTGACTGTCTTATGATATGCCGATAGTTGCCAGAGGAGACATAATCGCATCGGGGAAACACGATTAGTGTCTCACTGACATGCGATTCAGTGTGCACCACCTTTGACCACCTGATAATCCTGCGTGGCGTATGCCTAACCAATCAGAAGAAACTAAAGGAATGACCTATTGGCCATTGACCGATTGACTACCACCTTGAAGGAGACCGACAGAACACAAACTAGATGGATTCCTTCTGATATCAAAGGGAAATGGATCGACTCAGATGATAATGTTCAGATCTGAAGGGAGGCCCGATGATGCTCCAGAAGATGGTCAACATGCAGCAGAAGTCTAGAACATGAAGGAGGCTAGAAGAATGAAGAAACTATGACTCGCAGGGACAGTTGTAGTGACCACTAGCGAGAGGCAGATCAGTATTAATGGAAAAATGCTTTTAGAGCATTCAAGGCGGCCCCGATGGAGTTCAAGGATGGACACAAAAGGCCAAAGTAAATGCGGCAACTGCAAAAGATCTAAGAGGATTACCGAAACAATCTCTCATCGGCACGAATAGCAGGGATTCACATTGAATGTGGCTTTGACTCTCTTTAAAAAGGATCTGAGAGCCGACTCTCCTAGAAGCAAATATTTTGTAAACCCTAATGTAGGGGGACAGCGCATTCTTTTTGGTACACTCTGTATATATATGGAATTCTTGCCTCTTTGTGAGGGTTAGAACTTCTAGGGTTAGAAAAGAAGAAGAAATTTTAAAATACATAGGAAAATAGAGGAAAGATAGAGGAGACAGAATTGCATCCTGATTCTTTGTAATTGGAGCTTCTTTTGTCTTCTTAGTTAGGAATTAGATTCAACAGAAGCCTATAATGTATCTTTCAAGTTTTCTTAATATAAATGGAAACAATTTGGAGTCATAGATTATCCGTACAATAGTGATTGTGCCAACTTTGTAAGTGTTGCTTATCTGTTTCACTAACAGTAGAAGCAACCAGATCTTAATCTACTTCATGTTGTGTTCCAGAATGGTGTTTGTCTTGAGTTAATCATTTGATTTGAGAAGCTTTCAAGGAATGAAGTTTGATTTTATGTTTTGTTTAAATAGTGATTTGTAATCTACTATTGAAATCAACACTGTGAATGAATGAAACTATGTGTTAGTCACAAGTTAATTTTGTTCTATAGTTTTAGTTAGGAATTCCTTGGAAGGTGACAGGTCTAGCTAATTCAGATGAAGTATCACTCTTTTCTGTCTCAAAGCTCTGATCCATCTTTTTGCTGTTTCTTTAAAACCCCAGTTAGAGTAAGTTTAAGTTTATGTTTGATCCTAGAACAGTCCAGAAGCTCAACACCAGCAGGCCCCTTGAACATTACTATTACATTGACCACTAAGGGACATCAACACAGTTGAGAACCAACTACAAAGACCTTGGTTGCTAAGATATCCATGTGTTATCTTTCTCTTTCAGGAGAAACAAAGTAGCAATATCCTGTTTAACTATTGTTGTGCCATTTCGACAGTCAATACATAGTAGTTTGTTTTCTAATATTACTATATAAGTCTTATAGATATTGCCAATGGATTTCCATTTCTTATTAAATCATCAAATTACTTAGAATACATAATTTATATTTGATTAGAAACATATAGTTATTTTAAGCTGAGGCCAAAGCAACATTTAATGCGATTAAAATTCCTTATGACAAATGTTATACAAAGGTATGGGTCGAGGGGGACTCTCTTAATATCATTAGGTGTTTGCAGAATAAGAGAAATCCTAGCTAGATGATTAAAGATCTCATCAATGATGTTGTTGAGATGACCCACACATTTGAAGAGATAAGAATTTCCCATATCTTTAGGGAAGGGAACTCATTAGTGGATTTTTTCCAATGAGGGTGTAAATTTAATGAGTTTTAAATTTTGGGAGGTGTACAACTCAATACTCGCGACAACCATGACATTACTTAGAAATGATAGTTAGCATGGATTATGAGACATGATGGGATGGGTGTTTAATGATTACATGTTGCATCACACACTTTATGGGTAGTTTTGAGCCCATTTGTGTCCCATTTTGTTCAAGAGAAGTCTTTGGAGGTTAAATTTGACCAAACACAGTGAGAAAATGGAAGGTGATCGTAGTAGAGTTGAGTCAATTTCTTGTGACGGCTGGCGAAACAAGAGAAAGGTTTAGAAAAATTTGGAAGAAGGGGGCCTCACCCCCTTTATGGATAGGCTTCATGGTTTTGACCATGAAGCCTTGAAGATCTTTGTGAAAGGATGGCATAATAGAACTCTTATAGTGAATGGTGTGGAGTTTTG
The DNA here is from genome assembly GCA_007258455.2 of Sequoia sempervirens. Classification (NCBI taxonomy): domain Eukaryota; kingdom Viridiplantae; phylum Streptophyta; class Pinopsida; order Cupressales; family Cupressaceae; genus Sequoia; species Sequoia sempervirens. Next base: position 88,551 of record VDFB02030280.1, read on the forward strand.
TATCATCGAGGAGTTCATGGCCTAAATTTCTAGGTTGCAACTACAAGGGAAACAAGTCTTCAAGGACAGAAAAGGGAATGAGGACACCATGAACCAATTTTTAAGGGTGATAAAAAGGATAAATTGGTTAAAATCTCATCTTGGGTTTATGATAGATTATCTATCAAACCCATTTGGGACAAAGTTGATGAAGTAATAATGTGATATATTACCTTAGATGGGTGTTTCATTGCTATTCTAGGTGTGCATTTTACTTTTCTCAATTAATTTAGGCACAAAATTTTGGTCTCTTTTCCCTTTTATATGCTAGCTTCTCTAGAATCCTTGATGAAAGCGCATTTGAAAAATATTAGGACTCTTGTATTGCATGAGGGTCTTATCTTACTTATTATGGAACATGTCAAGGTAAATTCTCTAGCTAAGTCCCTCAAAGGTAAAGATACAACTAATAAGAAAAACCCTAAAGTGGTTTATTACTCTTCTTCAACTTCAAATACTAATGATGGAGAATATAAGGATTGGAAATTGGAATCCAAATATAGGGATGAGTTAGTGGTGACCCTCTCTTCCTCTCTCTCAGAGTTAGAGCAACATAAGAAGAGCAAAGCAAGCACGAAGAATACACCTCCCAAAAAGAAAATATTTTTTTTTGTTCTTGGTCTAATAGCTCTCAAATATGGGATGACGAGGACAACCAAAATGTTTAGATTCAGTAGGTGAAAGGTATTGGGGGTGATACTATGACTAATGACATAGTGAAGGTTAACTACACCTGATCCATATGAATTTGAGGCATATTTAACCCACTAAGAATTAATCTCAATAAGATCATTCACTGTAAACAGAGGAAAAGAAGCCATTAAAACTAACATTCTAAATCATGAAAAGCTTGAAAAACCTCTAATCTAAGATAAAACTTATCCTATTGGGGGAGTGGTGTCACATTGATGTGGAATGACGACCCTTTCCCAATCCCTTGGATAATGAGCTTGTTTCAATCAATTTTATTGAACAAAACTGATGAAACCATTGATAGATGTGTATGAAAACATTATTTAAAGCTATATAAATATGATGCAAGCTATTTTAACATGATTATGCTAAGATGATTAATATGGGTGTAGGAAAATCTACTCTAAATGTATGTAAGCTTAAAAATATTAAAATCATAATTAACAAATAAGCTAAATGCATGCATCTATGTTATCATGGAAGATATTAATGGAAGCTTAAAGCTAATATGCAACTAAAAATGAAGTAAAATATGCTAAATGTGAGTAAAGTATGAGTGCGAGTGTGAGTGAATTCAACAGCATAAGTTTGCAATTGAAAGATGGATCCATTTGTCTCCAAATAGTGTTCTACTTATAGGAAAGCAAATGAGAAATGAAGGGTTGAGATCAAAAAGATCAATCAACGATCAAGGATGAAAGAAAGAAGAGGCATGGATCATGGATTCTCATCAATGGGTGAGAATACAAGATGAGATTTAATCAAGGGTTCTCATTTGTTCCAAACAAACACACTTTTGACCTGCACACACAGGTCACAAGGTAACTTGCTTAAGAAGTCACAAGTTTAGCTTGCTCAAGAAGCCAAGTGAGAATATCCCTTTTCCAAATGATTGGAGGAGAAAGAATATTCTCATGGGTGAGGAAAAAATGATACTTTTCAATTTAAAACAAAGATTTAATTGTGCAAAAAGGGGAAGGAATATTCCATGGGAATATTCCCCTTTTGGAGGAATGTGCAAAGGAGGAATATTCCCTTGCAAGTGGAAGAATTAGTAATTTGATAATTAAAACAAAGTTTGAATTATACAAATTAGGGGAATTATATGATATTCATTAAATAATTGATTTAATGGAGTTCAAATGCAAAAAGAAATGGATGAGTTTGATTTGATCTATCAATGGTCACAAATGAAAGGAGGATGAAACATGGATCAAGGATTCTCATCAATGGATGAGAATCAAGGATCACATGGATCAAGGAAATATCAAGGGCTCACAATCATGCAAAAAAACACACTTTGCAACAACTTTAACTTTTAAAAGTTGTTTCAAAGTTTGTTTGGAGTAATCATTACCTTTTTTGGAGGAAAATAGGAGAATATTCTTTTGGAATATTCCCTATGCAAGTGGATGAGAGGGAAATTAGAAATTTAATTAATTAAAACTAAATTTGAATGTGCAAGATGAGGAATTTGAGGATATTCATTAAATTATTGATTTATTTAATGAAAAGGAGATGCAAAATATGATATTTAATTAAATAGTTTAGGTTATTTAATTAAATAAGAGGACTTAGGGTTGAAATTAAATAATTTGCATTATTTAATTAAATTGGATGAAATGTCAGTGTGAGAGGGGGTGAATTAACCCAATTAGGTCAATTAGATTAATAGGTGAAAATGAGGCATATTAAATAATTAGGCTTATTTAATTACATAAGTGAAAAGAGGATGGGCTTGAGGATGAAATTATGTTAGCCAATGTGATCCATTGAGACATTTTTAAGTGTACATTTTTCCCCTCTTTGAAGCAATGTACTTGTTGCATTGGTTCAAAGACTGATGCTGATTTCAATGTTGTTTTTGATGTTGATGATGATTTGAAACAGATATCGATGATCTCTTTGAGATGTTGATAGCCAAGCTCAAGTTGATTGATCTAATTGATGAAATTTTTGAGGATTCACAACAATGCAAGGATTGTGTTGAATAACATGAGGATTGATAGGGAATGATATCCTAATAATGATTGATTTGATAAATTGATCAAGATTTGCTAGCAAAAAAGGAAAAAAAATTGTTAGAAGATTTGATATTGATATGATTGAAAGATGGTTGGTTTCCCCCTCGAGAGATCGATCGAGGAATAAAGTGTTTCGATCAGGCTCATGATAGGTGAAAATCAGACTTATGCTTGAGATGCTTGAGATTTCAAGTTGCTTTTGAATCAAAGAGCTACAACTTTTCAGATTGTTGAGCTGAAGATGATATAAACGCCCCATTGTGCCCTAGCAGAAGAGGGATTTTTTTCATGATAGCTTAGACATTGATGCATATATATTTCATGATGGATAAACAATCATCAGCTATGGGTAGCCTCATGTATATTTCGATGTAGATCACATAGATTTTATGCTTGGATAGACTTGTTAGTAAAGATAGAAGAATAAGAAGAATAAGATGAATGGATTGACCATTGATTTTGAGATTGATTCAAAAATTCCAACAAGTCCATGATGCATTAAGACTTTATTAGATGATGGTGGTGAGAGATGATGATGATGATGATTTTCTCATATCTTGGGATTGGTATTTTCTGTCATTCCTTATTTTTGATATAACAAATATACATGATGCATCAAGGCATTGCTAACTAGGATGGTGTTATATCTAGTGTAAGGGTATGTGTAGGATCATCATGGAAAAAATAGGCCCTTAAGTGGCAAAAAATTCAAAAAAATTAGAGTTAGGCAACTTGATGAAAAAATTTGAATAATTTATCTATATTATTTGAAAAATATGTAAGAAAAGAATTTGTAGAAAATTGAATGCAGTTTCTAAAATACTAGGTTTATTTTTTATTTTTTAAATCTATTTGGTGAAAATTTGAAATTTCAATGTAGTAGTACTTAAATTTAGGGAAAAAATAAGAAGTGTTTGTCTAACCACCTAAACACAATAAAATGATAATATTTTTTTATAAGAATTTAGATATAAGTAGAGGACTCATGTCCCAATGTGATGCATATTTTTGTAAGTAAATAATTAATTATGAATTTTTTTATTACAACTTTTAAAAATATAAAACTCATTATGTCCCACCTTTAACAATCAAAACTTCATGAAATTCTTTTTTTTTAATCCTATAGTATGCAAAGCATAGAATGTGACACATGTTTTGGATTAAAAAAATTTGATATCGTTTGAAAGATATAGATGTTTTTCAATCAACCTATCAATCAGGAATTTAGTTGTAATTCAAAGTAAAGCATAATTTATATTAGAGGAAAGCTGAGAATCTCCTTTAAAAACCCTTTTCGTTTCATCAATTTTGGGTTAAAAAAAGTCATCAGCCACATACCCTACACATACCCATCATATTGCCACTTTTTGGCCCATCATGATCGTGCACATACCCGTAATGGACTTTGACTCTACAAACAAATAGGATAGTTCCTGTTCACATCTTGACATACGAAAACCTCATTAGAATGTAGTTTAGAAGTTTAGAATATATCGGACCAAAGCATACACAATAGTCAACAATCTACTCCAAACAACTTCCCTACACAACTAAGCAAGTATGCGCCAATATTATTTTACAAGAATACCCACAAGCACAACAAATGAAAGATAATGATTGATGCCCCATTCCTTTCTCTCTAAATAATTTTGATAGACATCATTGAGAGGTCCTTGGAATGGGCCATTAAGATAAATCAGAAGAAAAGATCCAAGACAAACAATAAATGTTATCTATATCTCTTTCTAGTTTAAATATAGTTAAGGTGATTTATAATACTAATGTCCATCGTAGGAAGGATACATCCTAGGACATGTTGATCAGATGGTTTGATTTAGGATGATGATGCTATGATGAGCCACTGATACAAACTTCACTAACACATTTACCTATGATCTAGACTTTAGACTTTGACACTTAGCTTCTCACTTTACAACTTGCGACACTTGTTTTCTACTTATTTTATCAAAGGTTGAAGATGACGATTGATTTAATATGGATGAAGGTTTATTTCAGGTGAAAGTGAGATGGGGTGGATGGGTTTTGGATTTTTTGGAATATTTCAATGTTTTTGGTACTTTGAAATGTTTTGAGGCTATATTTGAGTCTTTTTAAAAGTTTATGTGAATTTTTTGGTTTTCGGTTATTTGAGGTTGTTTAGGGTTTTTCAAGGATATTTGATGTTGTTTAGGTATTTTGAATTTTTTCCGATTGCTTTTGTATTTTATGATTTTTCAAATGTTTTTGGGATTTTCTGTTATCTGAATGTTTAGGGGTTTTCCAATATTTTACAATTTTTTTTGGATTTTCAATTTTCCAATGTTTATGGATTTTTGATATTTGAATGTTTTTGTTTTTTTCTAAGTTATTTGAATGTTTTTGCGATTTTATGATTTATCTAGATATTTAGGGATTTTCTAAGTTTCGACCAAGAACCTAACCTAAAGACCTATCCTAGGGGTTGATCAAAGATAAGCCTTGCCTATGTTATACATGTAGAGACCACATAGTTCAACTAAATCAACATATTTACAAGATGATAAGTGCACAAGTGATGGAATGTCAAATTATTATGACAAAATCCTAAAAGACTGACCTAGGGTGTCTCAGGGGCACATCAATGATGGCCTTGCCTATGTTCAAGCTTAGAGACGACATAGTTTGACAAGGGTACTACCTTTTGGATTTTTGATGTTGTGACCTTTTAGGGATTTTGATGTGTTTTGAATTTTTCCTCTACAATTTTGCGAATGTTTTTTGAATTTTAGTTGTACAAGATTTTGTTGTTTTTTGGATTTTTTGATGAACATTTTATGAATGTTTTTAGGATTTTTGATGAGATTTAAGGTAAACGATACCCATACCACGATGTTGATGTCACGTTATGAGACATAAGAAATGGATCAAGAGTTAGTTGAAAACAAAAGTGCAATAACCTACCCCTATTGTTTAGCAATTCTTCATAATGTAATGGATAACCAAGATAGGTAATGTATATGTGAAGAGTTTGATAGAGTTTTAGCATGCTAGATATAGGCTATAGGACCTCACGAGATAAAATGGTAAAGAACCTATCAAAAATTTTCCATGAGTATGTTTGAAGTGTACGCCAAATCTTCGTCAAGATCAAGATAAATAGGAATATCTAGGTAAATTTGGATTGGATGGATGGAGGCAACATTGGATTTATCATGACAAGGATGAGATGCTTCTATCTAAGAAGGATCATAGAGACGCTCAATTCTACTCATGATGGTTATTTTCCAAGTTTTCATCATAGTACTTTCCCAAAGCGCCATCATAGTGGTTTTCACTAGAGGACAATTTTTATTTTTACTATTTTCTTGATTTTTTTATTTTTTTGATTTTTTGGAAATTTTACCCTCATATTGAACTGCCTGGTGGTACTAATGTAGAGGCCACTATCATAACGTGCCAACAATATCCTGTTTGAAGAAGCTACTTTGCTAAGATACGAGCACTTGGGTGCAACCTTGAAGAACTCTGATTTGTCTTGTTGGTACCAAAATTAACCTTATTTATGTGCACACATCATGATAAAGTTCCTTCAAAATCCTTATGATGAAGGGTAGCTTCCAACACATTGTCAATGTGAGAAGTGGATATCGTGAATGGAGTGTATGGTGCCATGCATGAAGGAATATGAGATGGATTGGTCGATATTTTGAAACCTTTGACTCTCCAAACTTGGGAAGATGAGCAATGATGGGTGGGAACGGAGGTTTCGTGGAATTAGGACCAATCATTGGATATACTTTGTTCCTTGCTTGAGAAGCATTTTTTTGTATTTGAGGACTCTTTTGATGGATACCTTTCCCTTTTTTATTTTCCCCCATAGTTTCTTTCACTAGTAGAGTTTTGGAGGGATGACTTTCTTTATTTTGCTTCGATATCCATTTGTACTTGACATGTCCTTTTTGCTTTCCTACTTCATTTTATTTGATTATCTTTTCCTTGCTTAGATAGGATTTCTTCTTTTTATGTTGGTCCCAATTTGTGTATGAGATGATGGGTGGGTGATGATTCATGATACGGCTAGTTGTAGCATTGACTGCATTTTCATCATAAGAATCCTTCGTGCCCCATATGTTGATGTTTGTTGTAGACAAGATTGCCCCTGGTGTTGTGAAGGTATTATCAATACCTAATCCTTTGCCCTGATAATGTATCCTCTGATCCATAGCCACTAAATATGACTTTTCATGAACACATGATATTGCTATGGGTTCCTGTTGTTCAAGAATATGAACTATTTGCTCTAGTTCTATGACATTATTCTTTGTTGATACTGCTCCAAAAGATATTGATGTTGACTCAAAAGATGTCGATTATGCAGAATCACTATAAGAATCAAGAATCTCGATTGTTGCTTGCTCTTGTGTAGGAATATCAAGAGTGGGAGACTCATGTTTTGGATGAAGAACGTCTATATGCTCATCAAAAAGAAACGTCTCAAGGGTGATATCAGGGATATCTTTGGAGTTTAAAATGGTTTGGAAGATGTCCCTTAGCTCTTAGTGAAACTATGGGGATAGGGTTTCTTGATCTTGACTTGATTTGGAATAACTTTCATTATCCTCAAAAGCCTTCTCTTGACATGATCCTTGGGTGGATGATACATCATTGGTAAAAGAATCTTCACAATAGTTTGTGGGTATGGGCCCAATAAGGGATATTTTTGGCTTGTTTCGAACTTCTTCAACATGCCCAATCATTGAGTCATATGTGGGATATATATCACAATCTGATATCCACTTGATGTCATTACAGTATAAAATAGTGTTAAACACTACTGATGGGTTTGGTCTTTGTTTTAAAATAGTATCTTGATATGTGTTTGATTCCTCATGTTGTGATGAATAAATATGTCCCATCATGGTATCATGAGTATTGTTTACATTTTTTGAGGTTGATTCCTTTCCTAAAAAAAATTCTATCATACGGTCAAGCATAGGGTTTGTATAAATTTTTAGATTTTCATTCCTTGATTTTTGATTGACATGAATGTCTCCTTGTTCAATAATATCTTCTATTAGATGTTTGAGTCTAATTTTTTTTTGTGTATTATGACCTTTGTATCAGTGAAATTCACAAAAATGATCATCTCTATAGCTACAAGGTTTGAATTGTGGCTCTTGATAGTTTAATAAATCTGGGAGTGTGATAAGATTAGATTGTATCAACTACTTCAACATATCCTCCATAAGTTCCCCTAAGGAAGTGAATTGTCTCTTAGGATCACTATTTGTTCTTTGTTGTCCATGTTGATTGTTTGTAGCATTGATTGTTGGTTGATTGTTTGGTGGTTGCGCATATAGTTGTGGTGTGTTCATGGATTGGGAATTTTCTTGTCAAGGAGTAGTTAAGATGACCTTTGCATCAACAACACCATCACTAGTAACATTTTTGTTCCTGGCCCAATAGCGGGGCTTGTCGTTAAAACTAGTGGATGGGCAGTTGTCTTTATACACTTGTGTGTTTCCCTATGAGATTAGGGCTCTCTTGATTTTAAAGGCTCTAGGGACAATCTCGTCATAAGATGTGATGCACTACATTTTCAAGTGGAAGAATAAACCTGGATCTATATTTTCTATGATAATGCCCACTTGTTGTTCATCGGTAAGTGGCCACTATCTTTAACTAGCTCTTTGCCTCCATTGTTGCAATAAATTGGTGAAAGATTCTCCTTTGTTTTGTTTGAGAGTATACGACTCCTCTAAGCTTATGTCCATGTCAAGATTGAAGGAGAAGTGATCTATGAATTTTCCAATGATTTCTTGGAAATTTTTGATACCTGGAGGCAACTAAGAAAACCAATCCATGGAAAAACTTGTTAAACGTCGTGGGAAGAGGTACATTAAGTAAGAATCATTATAGGCCACCTCCATGCACATGACATTGAATTCTTTGATGTGGTCTACAGGATTTCCCCTCCCTTTGTATTTATTGAATTTAGGGATTTCAAAGCTAGGAGGGAATGGTACCATTGTGATGTTTCGATCAAATGGATATGGACATAGATTTTATGTATGAGGCTTCTTTGTCTTGCCCATTTGAAAATCCTACATTTCTTGTGACAATGCCTTAAGTTGTGATACTAAATTGTCTTGCGAGTTTGGTGGAGGAACATATGTTGGGATGATAGATGGGTTGTATGTGGTATTTTGATATAATAAGGTGTTGTATGGGGTGTATGGTGGTGTGAGATTCTATGAAGGTGATTGGGGTATTGATGTATATGTTCCTAATGCATTTGTATTGATGATGTTCGATTGAGGGTTATAATAGGAACCTTGTTGTTGCACGATCAATTTTTGTTGTTGGGCATACTGCTAGGCTTGTTGGGCCACTAGGGATGCTTCTTGTTGTTATTGTTGTTGCACTACTAAGGAAACTTGTTGAGTTTCTTGTTGTTGTTGCGCTGCTAAGGTTGTTTGTTGTTGTTGTTGTATCGCTGCTAAGGTTGCTTACTGTTGTTTTTGTGGTTGTTGTATTGCTAAGGTTGGTTGATTGTTGTGCTATTAAGACTGCTTGATGTTGTTGTTGTTGTTGTTGTGCTGCTAAGGCTACTTGATGTTGTTGCTATGCTACTAAGGCTGCTTGATATTGTTGGTGTGCTACTAAGGCTACTTGTTTTTATTATTGTTATGCTACTAAGGCTATTTGTTGTAGTTTTCATTGTTGGATGACTTGCTGATAAGCATGTTGTGCTTGCTATAAAGCTAAGGCATGTGCTTGCAATGTGGGATCGATTGTTTGTTGAGACATCTTCGGTGGGTTTTGGGTGTTTATGTTTTGAGCGAGTAGTGGATTGTTGATGAGAGGTTGAGGGTTCCCTTGGTTTAACATTCCTTACGAGATAGTGGATTGAGGTGGAGGAATGTAAGTTTGAGGCTGCAATTGATTTTGCATGGTAAATGGGACCATGGGAAATGATGAGGATGATGCCATTAGATTTTGTGATGGTAATGACATACTAGGACCTTGAGTCCATTTATTAAAAAGGATCCCTTGTTGTATTTGAGGTGTGACCAAGGTATTACCTTGGTTGATGGGATTCATAACCAAGGTGTTGTTTTGATTTGGGTTGATGATAGATGGGTTTGATGTGGATGGTGGATTGACTTGAGTAGCTTGGGTAACCACTTGTTTTGATGTGTCAATAGGGTTGTTGGAACCACTTGTTAAGGGTTGACTTTGCATGAGAGTGTTAACTTGCCCTTGTTGTCCTACTTGAGGCACTCGGTTCACATTACCGTGTGAACGTTAGGAACACTTGGGGTATTTGTGATGATGGATGAAGATGGCTACGCTCCAACTTTTGAGGTTGTTGTGGCATCATGGAATGTAAGTGTTTTACTAAATTTTGGTGTCCAACTTGTGTTTTGGGGAAGGTTGGTGGTTAATGGAATGGTCATTTTGTGAATACCCAAAGTTGTGTTTGTTCCTAGACATGAAGTGATACCAAGGTTGGTTCCTAGCCTAGTTACAAGACTAGATGTTAAGGGTTGACTTGGCACAAGGGATGGATTTGGTTGAATTGTAGATGAATTCGAGCCTTGTGTCAATGATTGTGCAACAAAAGATGGGGAAATTGGAGCTATGTTTTCTAAGGCTTGATGTTCTTGTTTGTACTCCATGATTTCTTCCTTAGTAAGTCTAAATGGGTTGTTCGTGATTTATTCTATCTCATATGGTCCCAATGGATCTCAGGGTTGTTGTGAGGGCATAAAATAACTCCTTGGATCAAATTCTTGTGAGTTTTGATCACTTGTGGTAGATGACACTTTGGTTTCTTCCACAATTCTCTTGTGTTGTGATCTTATTGTAACCATAGATTGTGGGTCACCTATGGGAGAGTGATGTTGATATTTATAATGTTTGAACTCTCTAGTTGATTCAAATCTAGGTAAAAGGGACACTCTAAGTCTTTTTGGAGCAATGGTGATAATGAAAGATGAAAAGGTGAATGATGTGGGAAGTGATCTTTACAAACGTTTTGGGACAACACTTTTGACTTAAGTTTGATGTTTTGATGTTTGGATAAAGGATGTTTATGAACTTGGAAATCTTTAGGGTAGACTCGTGACCTTCAATATAAGCTAGTTCAAAGAAGATAACTAACTTAACCAAATACATGGAAAAAGATTCATTTCACATACAAAGTAGCTAAGTTAGCGTTTGGTTGATTGATGTTTAAGTCACAAAGTGTTGGTATGTTCAAAAAATTTCAAATTTTGATGAAGTGAAGGATGAAAATATGATGAAGGATGGATGAAATGTTTGACCCAATTTTACTTAGAGTGAACCTTTATTTTGCAAGACCAAGGTGATGAGAAACATGTTATACCTCTAAGGTGATAATACTCCAAGATCTCAATAATTTTGGTAAAATAGGACTCAAATGATTTTTGGAAATAAGACCCAATGATTTTGGATAATGGAACTTGGACTCAATGTTTTGCAATATTTTCCTTGTCTCGATTTTCTTGTTTTGGGGAGTCAAAGTTTGAACATACATCAATGTGGGGTGTTCATTTGATTTAATCTTGGTTTAATGAGGTTATTTTACCACATGCACTTGTCTTGATTATGTTTTCAAACTAGAGTTCTATGTCAAAAGCACCATAAATTTCATAATGTCCATTTTGTGAAAATGATGAAGTTCAATTCATAGTTGCTTATGTTAACTTTGGAAAATATGGATTGAGAATTAAGTCAAGATATTTAGAAATCTCTAAGGATAGAAATCCTTAGGGAAACTAGTAATATCAAGGCTATTTCAAAAGGTATCAATATTTAAGCCAAAGTGTTTGAAATTTTGAGGAAGATAGTGAATGTTTATTTGTAACATTTTGGAACCAAGCAATGTATCAAACTAACTCACAATCGTTTACAATCTTAGGTTGAAATGGCCATAATTATTGAGTCCTCACTCAGATTTCTCCAAACACTAAGACATTGCGAATAGTTAAAGATTTGGTGGCACTAGCTCCCCTCCATGACACACTTCTTTGGACCACCAAATCTCAAAATCCTAAAGATCCTAAGATCCTAAGGATTTTTCTGTTTCAACAATGAATAGTACAAATGTGGGGCAACTTCAAAATAACCATTCTTGCACCAACAAGTATTAAATATTTTGGATTCTAAATAATGGTTCATAATAAGGGATTCTAGTTCAAGGGATACTATGATAAACTCCCTCGAGAGGTCTCCCAACCATTAGAACAAGGGATTTTTGCATCATAAAGATACTAGGGGAGAGCTATCATGTATCACTTCTCGTTGATCGCAATTTTCATTGGAACCACACATTTATATAGTGGTTCAGAAGAGCTTGGCTTTAGTTCGTTACGGCTTGGGTCATTCCCTCCTTTCGAAGAGGGGAGGTAGGCCCTCTAAAGATAAAAAATAGAAAGGAAGTATGTTTGTAGTTTGATCATCCTAGTTTGCATGAAACAAAGAGAGAACAAACACCACACCTTTTCCCTACACTAGCAAGGGGTTCATTTTTAATCCAAATTGAAAGATGTAGGTGATTTTTCAAAGTGTTAAGGAATGTTTTTGTTTATCAAGATCACCGAGTGGCACAAGAGAATTTCATACACATTCAATAACACATTTTTAAATCAAAACACAACAAACACTCATA